>CM039609.1:6276518-6504480 GCA_022457205.1 Saccharum spontaneum | reverse complement strand
TCATTTTATTATTGATTTTAGAAGCTTCAGCCGATTTAAAAGAAAAGATAAAATCGAGAAAAAAAATGCAACCGAGTGCTTGGTTCGGCCCAACTCGGAACTTTGGCCTAGTTGGGGGGCGTGGCGCAACTCAGAAAACCAGCCCAGTTTGGTCCACCAGGGGCTGGACACGCATTTTATAGAGAGGCCCTCGTATTTATAATCAATATTGCAGACACAATCGGCACTATTCTTTTCTCTCTTTCTCCTCTCGTCTAACCCCCGAATTTTCTCAAAAATACTTTTCCCGAGTCTCTCTTCTTCACCAGAATAGAGCACGTGCTGGGGAGGCCGACCGGCGGCCAAACCCGGCTGGTGGGTGGCCAGCGGCGATGACGGAGGTGTGCGGGGGAACGGCCATGCTAGACGACGAAGATGACGAGGTACCCCTGAATTTCTTAGAGAAGGGCGGACGCGCGGCTCACCTATTTGCGATGGGCGGTTGAGCAGCAGAAGCGGCGATGGCGGCATTCTACGACTCCGGCCGCTCGCTTGGCCTGTGGTACCCATGGAGCTTGTGGTGGCGCAGAGGTAATAAGGGGACGCCGACGGCCATGAGGTCGACCACGACACTGGCATTGGCGGCAAGCAGGAGCAAATGGAGAGCGAGGGTGGGGGCTCAGGTACTTGAAGGCGTGGGAGTGGGCAGCGCGGGCAGGCACGGCGGCCGCATGCCACGCGCAGCGCGCAGGGTGGCGCCACGAGCAGCGGCGGTTGCAGGACACGGCATGAGCGCGAGCAGAGTAGGGCATGGGAAGCACATGTGGTGCACAGACCGTGTGTTTGAACCGCCAATATTTTTTTTGAAGTTCCTGTACAAGATATATATTTTGGTGGAAGTATAAGCTACAAATTTAGTTAAATTACCATGGTGATTAACTCCACGAATTAGGAGATAAGGGAGCCCAAAGTTGGTTGTGTCAGTGAAAAACCGAGCCATGAGTGGGTTCAGAAACTCCTGTTTTGGCCCTGTTTGACTGTGTTTTTGAGGGGTCAAACCTTAGTCAGAACATCCCAAACTTCGCAAAGCTCTTCTCTTGAGTGTAAACTTGAACTGTTGTTTCGAGGAGATTTGGAGAAGAACGCGGAGCATCAATGTTGCAGTGTTGGTGATTGTTCCCATAACTTAGGCATATTCCAAGAAAGGCTGTTTTCATTATTTTGTTCAAACTTTGAGGCTTCAACTTAATTCCCTTTCATCAAGATTTGGCACAAACAAATAATCTGCCGCAAAGTGTACATAACTTATTATACTAAGTTTCTCACACAGACATATCTTAGAGTTCATTAATAAAATATTTATTTATTTAGTCTCCAAAAAGCTATTAAGCAAATTTATTATAGGTTATTGTCATTAAAAAGAATTTTCTTGGCATATTTCTGACATAAACCCTAAACAACTTTTGTGCAAGAGTTTAATTAGAATTGTTTGGACATGAATGCAAGTTTTGTTGACTTTATTAACAAAAGTAAACTTTGCCATTTTATGTGCCTTTTTTTATTTCAAATTTTATGAAATGGCCACATAGGATCAAGATACACCCATGTCTATGAAATGCACTTGAGTGACACTATCCATGCACAATTTGTCTATAATTATTATTAAGTGACACTATCCTCTTATATAGCTTATATACACTGCGTTGTATATCAGTTCATGCCAACAAGGACGTCGTCCATTCGTGACATCGAACGCATCACAGACGTTCACCCCATCAAGACTTGGTGAGTAATGCTGGCCACAGTGGCACTGTCTTTTTTTTTTTGGTGCGCTGAAGAACCTTTATTTTTTTTAAAAAATTGAACCACACACATTGGTCGCAGGTTCTTGGTGTGTCAGAAAGAAGGCCATGAAGTTTTAATTTGGGACTACCAGACGCAGGTGTTAGCAATTAAATACTCGTAGCGATCTCATTAGTTTCAGGTGTGCCCATATATATACATGCATTATTATTACTAATAATCAAGCAATTCAATGCATGGTTTGGCAGAAAAAGTGGAGGTTTGTCCAGATCACCAAAGTAGGCAGCAGAGAGAGACGACGTCCATCCCGTCAACCCCAATTCCATCCAAATCTGGCGCGAAATGAAGAAGACCGCCCTTTGGTTAGGGGCGAGAGGCCCAGTGCTTCACCACCTAGTTTACCCGAGGACCTATATCCTCAACAAGAGGAGGTCGACCCGGCACAATTCCGAGAGGATAGGGTCGAGGTGGCAGCTGAAGCATCAGCAGGACATTGGCGCCGTGGTGAAGGAAGGAGGCCACGACATGGGTGGTATGACGACGTGGCCTGGGGTAGCTGGGGAGGAGCTCGAAGAAGACGGCCTCCAACGAACCCAAGACGTGCCTCCTCGTCCCGTCGTCGTACCTATGCTCCTCCTACTAGTAATGACCAGTGTTTGAATGTCCGATCGGCTAAATTTATTACTAGAGAGCAATGGCTAGCAATTGGGGACGATGACGGGTGCGTCCATGTCTACGATTATTCCACGGCAGCAGTGGCGAAGGTCACTGAGTTCACAGCTCATGATAGCGGAATCGTAGACTTGTTGTCTGTTCACCCAACCAGGCAGTTGTTGCTAACAGCGTATTCTTGTGCGGGCAAGGTCAAGCTTTGGAACTGGGATCAGGAGTGGAACTGCACTCGAGAATTCAACGTGCACAACACAAGGCTCCTCCGTCTCTCCTGGAACCCAAGTGACACCAACGTATTTGCTACTCTTTCCAAATGTAACACATTAAAGGTCTCTCTCTCTCTCTCTCACACACACACACACACACTATATGTACTATGTACTGCCTTTATATATCTTGCATGTCACTCAAGAAGTATATATTCAACAAACATTATTGAGTGCTTTTATTAGGAAATAAAGACTTATACATGCTTACAGGGTACATGAAATTTTCAGCTCTGGAAGACTGATTCTAAGGATCCTAGCACCACGATGGAGGGGGTGAACAGGGCTGATTACCTTTGCTCTGGTAGTCAGCGTCACCTCATGGTTACAACGAGTCACCTGGAGACCAACGACAAAAAAAGTGCAATGGTATGTATAATGTTCATTTCCGTACGTTTGGAATATAACATTAAGCTAGCATCGATTAGCTTCCATTTGGCTAATAAGGGACAATAACACGTGCTATACATAGCCCTCTTGATTAATCCTTTCCCTCGTTGAATCAGATATGGGATCTGCAGACGAAGAACGATGTTCACAGACTTGGCCTGAGCGGCTGTGACATATATGACATCGCTTGCCACCCAACGCTTCCAATATTGGCTACTAGCCATTCAGATGACAGGATCGTTTGTTTGTGGAATACCAGAAACTACAGGTAACTAAACTGGACTGCTATTCATGCATATGAACATAAATCGCACCTGGCCTAATTAAAATACCAAAAAAATAGTTATATAACTACTAACTAGTTCATCCACCATGCTGCTGCATGGCTAGATAATTTAAGAAAAACATAAGCATAACAAGTTTGTGTTTAATACCTACAAATAACAAGCAATAACTTGCATTATTGCAAATATCATTCCATCAAGTATATAACTTGTTGTTGTATACCCTAATCATATAGGCTTGAGACAATCCTTCAACTCCCGGCGAAGAGTCACAATCCGGGCTTGATATTCATCACTAGCACCGAGGACGTAACGAGGTAACAATTTTCCTATTTTAGCATTGTAAATAAAGCAATTAATTCTAAAGAATCATGGCTTCTCTACAACTATACATTGTGTTAAGTATACACACTGAACAGTGGAAATATTCTTGTATTATGTGAAAGTTGGCAGTGTAAAATAACTATTCCAATATTACACGTCCAAAAGAAAACGTTCAGATTCTTATTACCTAAGTTGGTGGCCGGTAATTCACCAGAGTCTCTTATGAACTATTGGTAATTGTCAACTCAATTGTTCTGGTAATATAGGTATTTGCCTTCTGCTCTGCAGTCCGCTAGTATGGTAGTACCATTATTATTAGTTTCTCATTTGTAACCACTAAACTTGTGATTGTCCAGGCTTGTGACGCAGAGCCAGGGCGGAACATCAATCGTGGAAATCAAGATGCCAACTAGTACATGGACGGGCATACACAATGGTGGTGAGAACTAATTGAGGTCACTACTACATATTAATGATTGTTAGAAGCAGGGTAGCTGGGATTACACATGAGAAGCATTGGGGATCAGAGAAGTAGCAAGTGGAGCATGAAGATCTACGTGACGAAGAAGAACAAACAGCACAGGAGAATGAGGGGAACCTGTTTGGTTTCACAATAATCCTCCATATATTCCCTTCAGCTTGCAGTCCAGACTCTTTGTATATATCATTGGCTTGGCCTTGACATTTTCCTATGTTTGACAACCTGGGCCAACCTCCTTAATGAAATACGCGTGAAGTCGTGTTCTCGAAAAAAAACAACCCAGGCCAACTAGTGGCATACCCTTACACATACCTTGTGCTGATTCCACTTTCCATCGGGATTCTAGGGAATTTGTAAGTACTTCATGCTTGTCGGAAATGTGATCTTTATCCCCATATTAGAAGCAGCTAGATGGAGAAGCTCATGTGATCTGAACATAACTCTGTTCAATCTAAACCCAACAACTATCAATAGAAGCTCTTGATGTCTGAATATCACCTTTGCATGACTGAATAGCACATTTCCTTCTTCTGCACTTGGTTGTGATGGAAACACATATAGCACAAGTCATATGACACAATAAGCCACTACGTGAAAAAGTTACTAAGGGAACGCCCCCCCTTCCACTGTAGGGGCGGCTGGCTTTGGAGCCGCCCTTACAGTGGCTGGGGCGGGAGCCAGCTCGCTAGCCGCCCTTACAGTGGGGGGTCACTGTAGGGGCGGCTAGATCACCAGCCACCCTTATAGTGGACCACTGTAGGGGCGGCTGGTGATTGAGCCGCCCCTACAGTGGTCTGTAGGTATAAATGGTTGCCCTCTCTTCTTCCTCACCGAGCCACTCTCTCCCACTCGCAAAAAAAGGTTTGGGAGGCCTTGGACACCTCTTAAAAAATGATCTACTAAGGGGGGAGGTTTTGAACTCAAATCCTTTGGTGGGAAGCTTGTTTAAGGTAAGAAAATGCTATTCCAACACCTTTAATCCAAGTTTTATTGGTCAAACTTGGTCAAATGAGGCACTAAATGACCTCAAATGAAAAACTTTTGAATACAAGGGTGTTAGAACTCATCAAGATACACATTTGATACATAGGACTTTTTTGCATTTGAGAAAGTGTTAGTAAACACTAGTCACAAAATCTTGAATCTCACATAGACTTTATGAAACTACATATGAGACTTATGGATTTAGAACTACATGTTTCTACACTTCGTCAAATGTAAAAATGGCCTATGTATCAAATGTAGATCTTGATGAGTGGAACAATCTTGTTATTCATGACTTTTTGAGTTGAGGCCATCTAGAGTTTCGAAAACTGGCATGTAGTTGTCAAAATTTTAAAATTCAAAATTTGAGTGGTTCAAACTTTATCAAATGAAAAGTTGACCATTACACCAAATGTAGACCATGATGAGTTTGACAAACTTTGTATTCATGACTTTTGTAGTTGAGACCATCTAGGGTTCGGTCAAAGTATTTTTTTAAAAAATCCAAGATTTGACTTGGTCAAATGAGGCACTAAATGACCTCAAATGAAAAACTTTTGAATACAAAGGTGTTAGAACTCATCAAGATCTGCATTTGGTACATAGTTCATTTTACCATTTGGAAAAGTTTTAGTAAACTTTAGTCACATGTCTTAAAATCCAAGATGTGACTTGGTCAAACTTGGTCAAATGAGGCACTAAATGACCTCAAATGAAAGACTTTTGAATACAAGGGTGTTAGAACTCATCAAGATACACATTTGATAGATAGGAATTTTTTGCATTTGAGAAAGTGCTAGTAAACACTAGTCGCAAAATCTTGAATCTCACATAGACTTTATGAAACTACATGTGAGACTTGTGGATTTAGAACTATATTTTTTCTAACACTTTGTCAAATGTAAAAATGGCCTATGTATCAAATGTAGATCTTTATGAGTGAAACAATCTTGGTATTCATGACTGGCCATCTAGGATTTCAAAAACTAGCATGTAGCTATCAAAATTTCAAAATTCAAAAATTGAGTGGTTCAAACTTTGTCAAATGAAAAGTTGACCATTACACCAAATGTAGACCTTGGTGAGTTTGACAAACTTTGTATTCATGACTTTTATAGTTGATATCATCTAGGGTTCGGTCAAAGTGTCTTTTTTCAAAAATCCAAGATTTGACTTGGTCAAACTTGGTCAAATGAGACACTAAATGACTTCAAATGAAAAACTTTTGAATACAAAGGTGTTAGAACTCATCAAGATCTACATTTGGTACATAGTTCATTTTACCATTTGGAAAAGTTTTAGTAAACTCTAGTCACATGTTTTAAAAATCCAAGATGTGACTTGGTCAAACTTGGTCAAATGAGGCACTAAATGACCTCAAATGAAAAACTTTTGAATACAACGGTGTTAGAACTCATCAAGATACACATTTGATACATAGGACTTTTTGCATTTGAGAAAGTGTTAGTAAACATTAGTCCCAAAATCTTGAATCTCATATAGACTTTATGAAACTACATGTGAGACTTGTGGATTTAGAACTACACTTTTCTAACACTTTATCAAATGCAAAAATGGCATATGTATCAAATATAGATCTTGATAAGTGGAACAATCTTGGGATTCATGACTTTTCGAGTTGATGCCATCTAAGGTTTCGAAAACTGGAATGTAGATGTGAAAATTTTAAAATTCAAAATTTGAGTGGTCCAAACTTTATCAAATGAAAAGTTGACAATTACACCAAATGTAGACCTTGATGAGTTTGACATTCTTTGTATACATGACTTTTGTAGTTGAGACCATCTGGGGTTCAGTCAAAGTGTTCTTTTTAAAAATCCAACATTTGACTTGGTCAAACATGGTCAAATGAGGCACTAAATGACCTCAAATGAAAAAAAAATTGAATACAATGGTGTTAGAACTCATCAAGATCTATATTCTATATATAGGCCATTTTCCTATTTGAGAAAGTGTTAGTAATTTAGAATTTTATTTAGTGTTACATAGGTCATTTTTTCCAAAGTAATTTTTGCATTTGTAGAACTTTGTCAAAATCCAAAATTTAGAATTATATTTAGAACTATTATATAAATATTTAGAATTATATGAATATTTAGAATTATTATATAAATATTTAGAATTATATAAATATTTAGAATTATATAAATATTATATAAATATCTAGAATTATTATGTAAATATTTAGCATTATATAAATATTTAGAATTATTATATAAATATCAAGATCTACAACTTCAATGTTTAAAAATTTTTAATTTCAGGTTATTTAGTCTCCTAAATTTTGTTAAATTAATTTACAAAAAAGCCCCCCCCCACTGTAAGGGCGGTTCACTCAGGAACCGCCCTTACTAACACCCCCGCATATATAGTCTCCCCACCGCGCCGAGCCCAAATGTGCCTAAGTCTTGGGCGCGAATTCCTCTTTTGGACGCCGTTAGGCTACCAAAATCGCCGCTCGCACGCCGGTGGCGCCGCTGCCGCCATCGCCCATCCCTGACCTCCTCTCCCTCCGGTGCCACCTCCCGTGCCACCTTTGGCACCACCTCCTCCCCCTCTGGTACCCTAGCCATGCCGGCACTCCTGCTGCTCGCCGCCCTTGGAACCTTAGCCGCCGTCGGTGCCCGTCCCTGACCTCCTCCCCCTCCGGCGCCACCTATCGCGCCACCTTCGGCACCACCTCCTCCCCCTCCGGCACCCTAGCCACGCCGACACTCTCGCTGCCGGCCGTCCTAGAACCCTAGCCGCCGTCGGCCCAGAGATCCGTGCGCGGCCACCTGGCGACGACCTGGTGGGCTGCTTCCATGAGCTCGGCGAGCCTAGGGACCTCTGTCCGTCTACAAGCCCGACCGGCGAGCCTGGCCTGGTGGTGACCTCCGTCGTCCGTCCATGAGTCCGGCGACCCTCCTCTCCGGCCGGCTGCGACCGAGGGCGCCCGTGTGCGCACTCCTCCCTCAACGACCTCGGCGGCTCTCTGGTGCCCTTCGTCCCGCCGGTGCCCCCTCCTCCCTCTAGCAAGTTGTGAGCTACCACACCCCTTCCCCTTCTCTCCTTCTCTTTCTTCCCTCTGACATCATTGTTCTATTGAGATGGGTTGAATACATTTGTCAAATTGAGAGTTTGGGACTATGGTTGCTGTGCTTGAATGCATTTGTCAAAATTGAGATGGGTTGAATGCATTTGTCAAATTGAGATGGGTTGAATGCTATTGAGATGGGTTGAATGCATTCTAGTAACATGGGCACACACTATGCAAATATGTATACTGAGATTGAGAAGCTTAGTCATATTTTTTTAGAGTAAAGCAGCATAGTCATTCTCCTATATTCAATGATCTGCAGCTCAATATTTTTTAGAGTAAAACAGTCAGTACCTTTGTTGCAACATTTAGTATTCTCATCCCAAACTGAATTCAGATTTGGCTATAAATAAAGTACCTTTGCTAACCAATCTGCCTGTCTTAAAACTAATAAGCTCTATGAACCTAAATGAATTTAAGATCATTGCAATGATTGTGAATCATATTATATCTCTAGTCAATGTCCTAAAACTAAACTCTCTCCTAAAAGTGAATTTACAGTGATCATTTACTACTACCTTCTTGTTATGCTCATAATCAGTTTGAGATTAATAAACACTAAAAATGCATATAACCTTGATTCTATCCAATTCACTGTTGTATATTTTGATTTGTGGATTACAGTAATCCTACTACTACTGCTTCTGTACTCCTACTCAACTACTACTCTCTCTAAGACAGTTTTATATACTGTCACATAATTACTGTTATTCATATGGCAGGCTATTTATATGCCACACTACTCTCCACTCCTACTCTACTACTACTCTCTCCACTCCTGTTCTCTTTAACTCTCCTCTACTCCTATTTTGAATTGATGACATTTTTTAACTATGCTCCTCCTCTACTCTCTTCTCTCTACTCTCTCTACTCTACTACTATCTCTATATTACTCTTCTCTCTACTCTCTCTACTCTACTACTTTTCTCTGTACTCTCTCTACTACTCTACTACTCTTTACTTAATTTCTCGGCTGCTCAAACTATTTTGAATTGAACACATTTTTTATCCTTCTCTCTCTACTACTACTCTACTATCTTTTCTCTACCTACTGCACCTCTCTTTCCTTACCTGGTGGCTGATGGCCCCAAATTTGAGATGGCCCCAAATTTTTTTGTAAGATACTACTGTGAACCTGAGGCATAAGGCATGTGCAATGATGTTTTATTTTGATGCTACCTTGAACCTGAGGCATAAGGCATGTGCAATGATGTTTTATTTTGATGCTACTTTGAACCTGAGGCATAAGACATGTGCAATGATGTTTTTTACTTGCCTGTTCTGAAACTGTTGATTCTGAAATGGCACTCATTGTCCTATTCTGAAATGGCACTCACTGTCATATTCTGAAATTGAACTCATTGTCATATTCTGAAATTCTCACTGTCCAGTTTGCTACTCTACTACTTTGCACTACTCTACTACTCTTCTATACTACTCCTTTACTACTAATACAACTACTCTACTCTCATATCCTCTTGTGTCCGCTACTACTATCCTCTAGTGTTTTATTTTGATGCTACTCTGAACCTGAGGGTTGCTGGTAATCTTGGGATGCCTACTGTAACACCTCAAGTGTTTAGTCCTTAATTGCATTGCATTTGCATAAGCATGACATGCATAATCCATGTTTAGTATTTCATGTAATGCAATTCATCTGTTTGTTTAGGGTTTGTTTGAATGATTCCATAAAATACTTGAGGGTTGGTGTAACAAAAAGGTAAAGTAGTCAATCATGACCTACCACACCTTGGCCATACTTAGGGTAACATTTGGATCAAGGTTCATGTTGACCAAAATTACAAAATTTCCCTCCAAGACAAGTTTGACCCCCATTTGACCATAGAAGGCTCTAGTTTGACCAATTAGAAAGTCTAATTTAGAGACCTTGCATGGAAGAGCACCTTTAAGCAAAGTTGTAAAGAAATTCATGGGGAACAAAAGTCTCAATATGACCATCTCATGAAAGTGACCACAACATGCTCAAAAGTGGCCCACGAGTCAGCTAGTGGTGTAACTCCAGGACTTAGAATTTTTCTAAGTCTGGAATCTGACCCTACAGTTTCACTGGTACCTCCTTTGGGAGCTTGTAGTTTGCAAACCAAGCCAAACCAGTCTTCACTCATATTGACAAACTTGTAGATCACATGTAGCACTCCAACTTTGTCAACAGTACCCAAGCCTGGTTCTCAAGGGTTCAAGAGATATTGTGTCATGAAAATGACCTGTCAGTCGGCACCTTTAACTGAAACTCGGTTTCAGTTTCACTAAACACTACTTAATGTCTCTCTAGATCACTAACCAAACCGAATCAGCTCTGGAGGTCTATTACAAAATTGTAGAGCTTATATCGGTCTATAAGTTTGTTGCTTTGAGCTCCCACTGAAACGAGCTAGTTTAGAAGATAATTAGCGTTAAAATCCTCCTGTCAGTCGACCATTGTGAACCTTCAACCGGTTTCAGTCGAGTGACGCCGCGCGTCGTGGCGCCCCGGCAGAAGAACGCCGCCGCGTGTCCTCCACGCGCCGCGCGCGACCTGGCGCCTTGGCCAGCTGCCGAGCGCATAGAAGGGCGCCTCTGCTGTCGCTCCGACCTCACCCACCCATTCCCTCCTCCTCCTTCCCTCTCTTGTCTGCAAAGGGGAAAAACCGAGCCGCCATTCCCCTTTTCCTTCGGCAAGCTCGAGCGTGAGCTACGCCGCACCACCGGCCGCCTGAGCTCGCCATTTCCTCCGCCTCGACACCCTCCACCCCCTGGACCTACCGAACCCCACGATTTGACCCAAGGTGAGCCGCATTACCTTCTTCTCCGCCTCCGAGGGGTCGCCGGAGCCCGCCATGGGACCTCACCGTGGTCGGAGTGCTTCGGGTCCCTCTCCATCTTTCCTTACTAGTAAAACGGAACCGCCTGGCCTCGGTGAAGCTCGTACCGAGCTCAGACCGCACCGTGTTTCTTCACCGGCGACGGTGCGCCGCCACCGGATGTCACCGGCCGCCGCACACGGTGGCAGGCCCTCTCCACCCCATCCCCATCCATCCTACGGGCACCAATCAATGCGCCGGGTGACGGAGAGCACGAGACCGCATTCGGTTGGCCGCGCGAGCCTTTCTCCGGCGAGCTCGAGCTCACCGGAGCTCGCGGGACGCCGGCTCCCCTGCCTACGGTCGCTGACCGCGGGGGTCCACCCGTCAGCGTCGCGCGCGGGCGGGAGCACTGAGCAGGCCGAGCGCGCGGGTGTGGGCGTTGTGGGCCGAGTTTCGTTTCCGGGCCGGCCCAGTCGTCCGTAGTGAAAATTATTTTTATTATTTTGTCACTGATTTTTGTACAAGTTGGAAAAATAGGAATCTAGGGTTTTAGTGATCCAAAAATCATGAGATAAATTTTGTTAGAATCTACTGGATGTGTAGTATTTTAGAAAAATATGGATCTGGCATGAGATGTTTAAATTCTGTAAGAATTTATTAGATCCTTTAAATGTGTTTTGGAATGCATGCAAATTTGTTTAATTTATAACTTGAGCTGTAGTGTTCCATAAATCATGAAATTTGGTGGGTAGGTTAATCTATGCTAGTCCTAGCTCTGGTAAAAATTTGGGCATCAGTGCTTAAGTATTTTTCAAGTTATAAGGCTATCATTTTATCCTAGGAAATAATTGAAGGAATTTTTATAATTTTTCTACATGTGCAATGTTCTTGTAACTTTTTGGAGAATATCTTGGTACCCTAGAGTGTCTAAGAAAAATATGAAATCTGTTGTTTGATACTTTTCAATGTGATTTATGAATTATGCAGAAATCAGCCTTTTGGGCTTGTGAATTTTGTATAGAGAGTTTCTGTGAATAAAATTTGTTCAAATTTTTACTGTGGTCTATTTTGAGGTCAGAGAGTCCCCTGTAATTTTTGTAGAATTTTAGGAGCGGTTTACATATATGTTTAAAATTCCACCTAAATAATTAAGTAAATTAAGAAATGGGGTTAAATAAATATTCTAGTTGGTTTCACCTTACTTTCTGGTGTTTTTATACCTAATGTGAACTGTTAGTAACATTAGTTTGGTTTTGGGAGACTTTGGTCATATCAACAAATATTTAACCTTTGTAATTTTAGGTTTTCTGGACAGCTGGAAGTATTTCTAAGTTTGACCTTTGATAAAATTGGTTGCTGGGAAACTTGTAAATACCAAAGTCACAGTAAACTTGATGAACTAGCTTGTGTCAAAATTTGGGAGCATTTGGCTTTGTAGTTTGAGAGTTACTGTTGTTTTAAGTGGCAGTTCAGAATCTGCTACTCTCTGTTTTGAGAGGACAGATTCTGGAACTTGCGAAGTTTGACGTGGAAAACTTAAGAGTTTGGGGTTGAGGTCTGAAAATGAATTGTAGAGTATTTCTTAGGCTTTCCAGATTGTCCTAGATCATATCTTTTGGAATTGTAAATCTCCAGTTGTGATAAAAACAAGTAGCTGCTGTCCAGAATGCTTTCTGTGGTATTTTACTAATTGATATGGTGTGGTATCCTAAGGAGTGTTACTGTTGTAATTGTTAGGTGTTAGGGCCTTAACTGAGGATGAGCAGCTCTATCTTAGGTTAAGTAGATTAGGTGAGTACTTCTCTACCGGAGAGGAAATTTGCACCTACTCTTTTGAAGTGATTTGAATAGAGCGTTAAATTGTTGTAATGCATTTCATTCCGAGCATATTGCATCTTTCATTATGCATTCATGGAATTTATTATGCACTCATGCAATAGGTGTACCGGAGGGGGTAACACTCCTCGAGTTCGAGCAAACGATTCCAGAGGAAGTACTGAGTCAACCGGAGGAGCAGACAGAGCCCATCGGCGAAGGAGACGCCGTTGAAGACCTACCGGAGTGCCCGGATCACAGGCCTTCCACCTTCCTCAAAGGCAAGCCCCGGTGCATGCTGAACCCATCAATTTATAAAGATATCTTGAGTACTTTTAATTGTTTACTGTATTAAGTAGTAGGAGTTGTATGAAAACAACTGTTGCATTACACCTGTCCTTGTCCAGATACTATGCCCTAATCCTATATTAGGTGTAGGCACGTGTCAATGCTTAGCCCTGCTTAGAACGGTAGAAGTCGGGTGATTTCCGGTCATCCGCGAGAGATAGGACTGGGTCGCGAGTGGCTTATGGCTATCGTGATGGAACCATGCTTTAAAATGAAATTGAGACCAGGCGGGAGTTCGATGGTACAGCTGCAAGACACTTCACGTCTTGGGTGTGGAGCCATGCCCGTCTGAGTCGTTTAAGGACCGATTCGCTGTACGTCCTTGAGTCATGTTGAACGCAGTCTAACACTTAGTTGGCCGGATAAGTCGTTCCGACCGCGAAGTCGAGTAGTATGGTTCAGGCCGGGAATCGAATGGTAGGTTGCTTCTTGGAGGAGAGAAAGGATGTGCTTGGGGACATTGGCGTGAGACCAAGGGGGGTTGGAGTCCCTATCACCTGGCAGAGTGTCGCCCTTGGGGTCGCGACATCATTCGGACCCGCGATTCCTGAACTGTACGAAAGATGACCTGAGCAGCCCTCGCCAGGCGCGTCTCGGTGAGTGTTAGAAATACCCCTCCAGCTGGATAGGAATTCGATTCGAATCG
Organism: Saccharum spontaneum; assembly: GCA_022457205.1. NCBI lineage: Eukaryota > Viridiplantae > Streptophyta > Magnoliopsida > Poales > Poaceae > Saccharum > Saccharum spontaneum. The sequence continues at coordinate 6,490,584 of CM039609.1, read as the reverse complement.
CCGTCGCTCCCGGTTAGTGAGCACTTGACTTGAGCAGCGGCAACGTAGATCTCATTAATTAAACAGATGGTTAAGTGAATGATACAATGTTGCCACAATTTATACCTGTTATGGAATAATATGAATAATTGTTTGATGATAATCAAGTGCATGTTTAGTACAGGTGCTAAGATAGATGACAGGTAAATGCTAAAAATAACTGCTAGTACAGGTTATAAGAGTTTCAACTACTTATGCCTTTATGCAAAATGTGGTGTCAGCTAGCCTCTTGTGTAAGCCTTGCATAATCCTTGGTGTCTTACTTATTTCTGGTTTTTGACGGGTAAGTCTAGCTGAGTACATTCCAGTACTCAGGGTTTATTCCCTCCTGTTGCAGATGACATGCTTTACCAGGGCTTCTGCAAGACATGTCTCCACCCCGCGGGTGATGATGACTAGATCACACGGGCGTGATCATCTTTATGTACTTTCCTCGTGCTTTTGCGGGATGTTGATCATCCAAACTGGCAGTAATTAAGTAACTAAAGTGTGTGTTATGCTTCCGCTACTTTCAAACTCGGTTTGTAATAATTGCTACTCCGTGGTGTTAACTTATTTCGGAACTACTTGTGAAATGTAACGTATGATGTGTATGTTGAATGATGCGATCCTGGTTGTAAGCAGTTTGGTTTGAAATCCTTCGTGATTTCGATTGACTACCGGGATTATATGGGCTCAAGTTTGAAAATTTGAGCGCTTCGGTGCTCGTTTTCGTACTTGTGCTCTTATAATTTGGTCGGTTCTGTTACACCTACTGTGGGGTTGCTAGGAATGTTGCCTATGATGATGTTTTTTTACATACTGAGCACCTGTCTTATGGCAATGATGAGGGTTTTTATATACTGAGCACCTGCCTTATGCCAATGATGAGCGTTTTTATATACTGAGCACTTGCCTTATGCCAATGATGAGGGTTTTTATATACTGAGCACTTGCCTTATGCCAATGATGAGGGTTTTATGTTCTATTCCTGTCTGCTCTTGTCCTATCCTACCTCTACTACTACTACCCTACTGTACTATACTATTACTACTACTACCTACTACTACTATACTGTACTATACTACTACTACTACACTACTCTATTACTAGTGCTAGCTGTTGCTCTACTCTAGTACTCTACGAGTACTCTACTGCTCTCCTAACACTCTCCTCTCCTCTCCTTTGCAGAAGGATGCCTGCTTGGTGGTATGTTGTTTTCGAGGGCACCAACCTAGGTATTTACACCAGCTGGGCTGAGTGCAGTCGGCATGTCCTCAAAGTGAAGGGAAATGTGCATCAAAAGTACAGGACTTTTGAGGAAGCTTCTACGGCTCTTGAGGAGCACAACTCAAGAAGAATCCCTCCTCCACCTCCCCTCTACCTTACCTCCCTATCAGGTTGGAGCACAAACAAGACTTTTGATGTTTGTGCTGTGATGTGATCAGATTTGATTATATATATCTTATACTGTGAATTTCATTATATATATGATGTGTTATGCTGTGCTGTGAATTTAATTATTGTAATTTTTATTTTTTGCTGAAAATTAACTGTAGGGGCGGTTCTAGATTGAACCGCCCTTACAAATGGAAACAATAGGGGTGGTTGGAACACCAGTCGCCCTTACTAATGGCCACTGTAAGGGCGGCTCCTGTTGAACCGCTCTTATAGTGGATTTCACTGTAAGAGCGTTTAGATAGGGGCGGCTAGGCTAACCGCCTTTACAGAGCATCACCAGTCGCCCCTGTAGTACGCTGCTGTAGTAGTGAGCTAGACACAAATAATTCAACATAGATGATCTATCAGCTCATAATATGACCACACTAGTTGCATCTTCCCAAGAACAACTCCATGCAGTTCTTGTATCTCTGTCAATAGATATGAATGAGCCTTGGTCTTCATGATTGCCATAACTATTAGCAAGACTAATTGCTCCAACAATAGAAAACACCATGTCATACTGAATCACATGAGCACGTGCACATTCAGTATGATCAGGATAGAAAAAGGCATGTGGAACAAAATGATCGTTTGGCTTCAAACTGTACCTATGACACTACTACAAGCTACAACAAGCATTTTCAGAGATGATCACTATAGCTTCCAAAAGACCAAAAAAAAACAAAAAGGAGCTCTTCAATGCTTGAACTTAAACCTGTAGCTCACATAGTACCACCCTTACCACTACACTACACATTGGTTTGTAAGTATACATAGCATCTTATATTTTTGTATGAATATTTCATAACTTTGCATAATTTTGTATTGAACATTTTTTTGTACTAAATGAACTCAAATTTAAAAATTTTGAACTACAAAGTTATAAATATTTTCAAGTATTACAACTTGGATACAGAATGTGTATCCATACGATATTGTTTGAAATATTCAAAATTTTGAATCTCAAAATATGTGGATTTAAGACAAATATTTGAGATCTTAAATATCTTAAAATAAAAAAGTTATCAACAACATTCTGATACATCTGAGTTTGTTTCAAAGTTCTAAATTCTAAATTCAAAAATCTAAGAAGTTGATACAACATTTTGGACTAAAGAGTTCCAAATAAAAAACTTCTCAATGACAAAGATGTAGATCACGTTAAGAGATACAACTTTGATATAAAGTTTGTATGTCTCTACTAACTACTTCCTCTATTTCAAATTATAAGGCATTGTGGTTTTTTTAGATTCATAGATTTTTTTCAATATATTTAGATATACGTTATGTCTAGATGTATAGTAAAAGAAATGTATTAAAAAAGCTAAATCTATAATTTAGAATGGATGCAGTAGATGATAACCAGACAGCCCAGTCGCCTACTGTTGCTGCAGTGGACCCACGGCCCATCAGCCCACCAGTAATGCCAACAGCAAAAGCTCATGCAATCACCGGCGGCACCCAACCTGGCCACCATCGTGTAGGGGGTGAATAGCCTATAAAAAATTATACAAATACCACTAATCAAACTTGTTAGAATAACAAACGGAGTAAAGCGAGTTTTGCTTAGCCAAAGGTTGTGATGCAAGCCTCCTATCCACAAGTCTAGTATATTATGATCTCTAGTTCACACAAGTGCTATGTCACTAATTTTACACTAGAGAGCAAGCTAACAACACTACTAGCAAAGCTACCACTAGAGCTACACAAGATAATCTAGTAAATGTAAATGCAAGAGAGAGGATTGTGATTCTTATACCGACGGTGGAGTGAGGATGTTGCCAATCACCAAGATGATATACAATCAATCAATATTGATAACAACACAATATGAAGACCAATCACCGGGAGACAAGAGACACAATATTTTTGTTCATCCGGTGTTCACTTGTGCATCGACAAGCTACATCACCGGTTGTGTCGACCAATACTTAGATGGTTTCCCGGTGTGACCCTCAAGTCACTTGCCCCTCAAGGCACGCCCCGCAAGGCACCACAAGACACCACTCTCAAGTAAGGTAACTCAATGACACGCGCATTCCACTAGAGTTGCTTTTGGCGTCCCACCGAGGAAAGCACAAGAACCTCTCACAATCAACCGGAGGTGGCCAAGAACAATCACCTTCTCTTGCTAACGCCTCCAACAATCTCCAAGCCGGCTAGGAGCGGTACTCTCCAAGAGTAACAAGAAATCCACCGGCTAAACCACCCACAAGTGCCACTAGATGCCCTCAAGCTATGCAATGCACTTTGAGATCACTCAATCTCACTTTTGATTTACAATCAAGCAAGAGAGATGAGTGGGAGGAGAAGCTTTAGCTCAAAGGATGCACAAGAGTGTTAGAAATGCCAAGAGACCTCCCCAAGGGCCGGCCAACATGTATTTATAAGCACCCCAAACAAATAGAGCCATTAGCAACTCACTGAGCGTTTTTCGCGAGCGACCGGACGCGTCGGTCGAAACTGACCGGACACGCTTCACCGCGTCCGGTCGCCCTGCGCTGTCCACGTGTCCCTTGAATTCAAACGCGGTCATCTGATTTCAATGGTCGACATAGTGTACCAACGGTCACCGCGCGACCGGACCCGCTGTTCAACCGACCGGACGCGCCGAACGCACAATGTCGCGCACCCGCGATGCATCGACCGGACGCGCTCCACGCAACGACCGGACGCGACAGAGCCAGCGTCCGGTCGGACTCCAGTAAGCACCCTTCGCGACTTTCGTTGGCCTCTATTTCTTTTCCGACTTCCGGCGTAGTGGAAAATAGGCATTTCATTTCCCCGAAATCGCTTGAATCCTGCGCTCGCGAGCTCGGCGGGAGGGAGAGAGGAACCCAAACCCCTCTCTACCCGCAAGCCACAACGCGACCAACGCCACCTTTGTAAATGTGCCAACACCAACAAGTGTACATCTCCATGTGCTTGTGTGTTAGCTTTTTCTCAATCATTTTCAAAGGTTTTCCAGTTAGCTCACTAGGTCCTACATGCAATGCACTTCATGAATTCACCAAGTGGCACCCGTCTGTCGAATAATCGATAAGACTTCCCCTCTTAATAGTTTGGCTATCGACCATAAACCACTCACACCCTCTATGGTGTCATGAGTGCAAAACAAAATGGCCCTATGGTTATACCTTTGTCTTGAGCCCATTTTGTTTCTCCAAATGATATGATCCACTTCATATCATCACATGACCATTTTGATCCATCGACCTTGACTTCACTTGCTCTTCACCGTTGCATCAGTCCGTCGGCGCCAAGTCTTGCTCAAGCTTCACCATCGCATGGTCCTTCGCTTCGAAGCCTCGACTTGCCCTTCACCTTCACAATCGGTCCATCAAGCCAAGCCTCATCTTGGTCTTCACCATTTTGGTCATATAAGTCAATGTCATGTCTCATATTCAATGACCACCTTTATCTAAATCATCCACTTAGATACAAAAGGTTAGTCCTAGGTTTCATCAATTAGCTAAAACCAAACTAGGGACTTTCACATCGTCCGCCTCCTCCGGCGCCACCCTCGCCGAAGTTGTGCTGCCGCCACTGGCCACCAACTCCACGCACTGCTCGCCAAGCTCGGCCTCCTCCACCACCCTGCCTGCCTCGCCGCTCTCCTCTCTCACCTCCCGCCCACCTCCATGTTATCTCTCTCCCTCCTCCTCGCCATGCCTCTTGCGTGCTCTCCCCGTCCCTCTTCTGCCCCGTGATCTCCGCGTTCTCCTCCTCGCCCGCCCCATCCACCTCACTGACCCTCTTCAACCACGTCTCCTCCCTCTCCCTCCCCACCCCGCTCCCCGCCTTCCCCGCGCTCCTCAAATCCTGCGCCCGCGCGTTCAAGCTCAGCCGTCGTGCCACCGTGTTTGCTGCCAAGGGCGCCGAGCTGCATTGCCGCATCTTGAAGCTGGGATGCGGACAGGATCAGTACGTGCAGAACGCACTCGTGTCCATGTACGACAAGTTTGGTCATCTGGAGGAGGCGAGGAAGGCGTTCGATGAAATTCCTGTGAAGAATACCGTCTCTTGGAATGCACTTGTTGTGGCTCATGGTGTCTCTGGAGACTTGCAGGGCGCATAGCGTGTCTCTCAGGCAACTCCAGAAAGGAACATATCGTGGTGGAACTCAGAGATCATGCGGAATGTGAGGCTTGGTGATATGGCTGAGGTAGCAAGGATTTTCAGAGACATGCCTGAGAGGGATGTCGTATCTTGGAACTCATTGATTAGTGGATATGCAAAGGTTGGGATGTATGACCGAGCACTAGACATTTTCCAAGATATGCGGAAGAATGGTGTTGAACCAATGGAGCTGACAGTTGTGTTAGCTCTTGGGGCTTGTGTGGAGGTAGGCGAGCTAGAGCTGGGGAGGGGAATCTACGATTACCTTAAGAGCAATGGCATCGCAGCTGATGGGTATGTTGGCAACGCGCTGGTTGATATGTATGCAAAATGTGGCAACTTGAAGCTCGCCAGACAAGTCTTCGACAGCATGTCAATCAGGGATGTTACGTGCTGGAACACAATGATTGTTGGGTTGTCAGTCCATGGCCACTCACATGATGCCCTTAAGCTGTTTGATCTTATGAATACTGAGCCTGATCATGTCACGTTTTTGGGTGTTCTGACTGCTTGCAGCCACAGCGGCCTACTGAATGAGGGGAGAGTGTATTTCAGGAGCATGATCGAAGACTACAAAATTGTGCCAAGCGTGAAGCACTATGGCTGTATAATCGATATGCTCTGTCGCTATGGTAAAGTTCATGAAGCTTATCAAATGATAGATGATATGCCCATCAAGGCAAATTCTGTGCTGTGGAAGATGGTTATGGCTGCATGCAGATTGCACGGACACTTTGACCTTGCTAACAAAGCTGTTCACAGAATGCATGAGTTGATGCCAATGGATGATGGGGATGTTATCACAATATCAAATGTGTATGCTGAAGCAGAACGGTGGGATGACGTTGAACATCGGCTAGCCGGTGGCTGGTGGCTGGTGCTGAAATAATGTGAGAGAAAAATACTGCTGACTGGTTGGTGGCTGGTGCTGAAATGATGTGAGAGAAAAGCACTGCTGGCTGGCTCCAGCCAGCCGAACGAGGCCAAAGGTGATAGGATGTAGCGCTTCAAAGCATGCTGCACACAGTAAGTTCATGTAAGATAGATAACCAAATACAGTTGAGCCTCTTGGGTGCTGGGTCTTATCACTGAGGGCATCGTAGCTCCATTGGCCACATTGTTGGTAATTCTCCATTCCTTACTCAACTTTGTTGCAGATCCGAATAATACTTTATATTTTCTAAAGCAAACTCGAGTTCAAGAAAATGTTCTAAAGCAAACTTGCTTTTATGTTGTAGGCCACTACTTCTTGCAGTCCTCTGGAGACTGAAGTGCATACTTGTTTCATACTCCTATCTGTGAATGAAAAAAGAAGCGATTGATGACAGACATTTGTATTCCCAAAGGATTGTCTGAAGTCCTAAAACTTTCTTGATCTGGCAGCACTGGTTTACAAGACAATGTGGCAAGTGTTTTTTTTTTTTTTTGGTTATCATCAACAACTTTGGCTGCAACAGATTGTCCAATGGCTACTATACTTCAGCTCTAGTGATGCAATCTCTTGTACTCAATGTGTACTTAACTATAGTTGGATTATTCTTTGTAGGCTGTAGAGCAAAATCTGTGTCTATCTCCGAAGTGAAAGTGCTCAAAACAAGGCAAATTCTTGTTCCCACTGCAATGTCATATAATTTTTGTTTTCTGTTCTGCTTGAAGCAGTGCTGTCAGATCACGAGGACCCTCGCTTGGAACCAGGGGCGAAGCCAGGATAAATGATCGCCGGGGTCAGTACTCAAGGACTAAGTTATAGATTGCCATGATATAATATCATATATAACATCAAATGGAAAAATAACGATCATGATAATAATATATATAAATACCATGTATAACATCAAATTGAATAACAGCCAGATATTATAATAAAATAAGTTTTTCACAATAGTAATTACCTACTACAGGTTTCCTCTATGACTACAATCCTCCATCTTGTGAAAGCGAACTATAACATTTGAAATTGTATTAAAAAGAAGAGTTGAATTATATAGACAACGCGCTTCTATCGAGCTCCGCGGAGACCGACTTAAAACAGCCGTAGCTGGACCATCCTAACAAAAGACCTCAAGTTTCTGATATTATATAAATAGAAAACGACGAATACCGACACACCAGTAGCCAGAGATGAACAGAGCGGAGAGCTTATCGCCGCGACGCCGCCAGCCACCGGTAAGTCGTGAGCTCGCCGCTGGTGCTGGGATTAGCGGTTTACCTGGGATGGAGAACCAACGGAAGGAGCGGCTGGTGGGCACGAGAAGGAAAGGTCGGAAGAAAACGCGTGACGAGTCCAGGCTGTAGCAGAGGCAACGTTGGGCCTTCTGGCCTGCTGCCTGTACTGCTGTACAGTATCTCCTATAGCATTCACGTAACATAATCACATTCTAGGAAGTGGAAGATGTGGGCCATTCAATGGACTGCTGGTGCTGGGCTGCCAATTGTTGCCGAGGTCAAACATATTTTTTACTGGGGTCCAAGCTAGCCAAAAAACGCTGAGCATCTCCGAGAGTTTCTCAAATTAACTTGCCATCCCTCTTTTTTCTTTGGCAAAACAAGAAAATCCACCCTCCAACAGCTTGGCAAACGAGGTTGGCATCTTTGGCAACTTGCCATCGGGCGGCCTCGCATGCACATATATGCGCGTGCGGTGTGCACTTGCCATCGCGCGAAAACTGGCGCCGCCGCTCCTCTCCCGTGCGCGAAGGCTTCCCGCGTTTCCTTCCCTTGGGCGTGCCAAGAAAAGGATCGGTCCTCTCCTTCTCGTCCGCGTGAAAGGCATCGCAACGCCGCCGTTCTTCTCTTCGACGCAATCCTAGGCGTCCAGCGAAGAAAGTCGCCCACCGCCGTCTTCTCTGTGATGCGAAGCCAGGCGTCCACCGGTTCAGGTATGATGTTCCATCCTCTTCCCCATCGTCGATCCTCAGAGCTCCGATCGTCTTGGCCACATTTACTACATCTTTTTCTGAATTCAACGTGCATGGTACTGTGCTCGATGCTTTGCTGTATGTGCATGGTCGTATGCCTGCGTGGTACCTCCGGCGGCGTGCGGCGCAGCAGCGGCTGGCTAGGTGGCCGGCAGGCAGCTAGCTACTACGGTCGTCGTCTCGCAGACCCACGTACGCCCGACTATGCGCCGCCGGACGCCTCGCCCGACTCACCCACGTATTCCGTGAAAGCCTTGCCACCTCGCCCGACTCACCCACGTATTCCGTGAAAGCCTCGCCCGACTAAAAACGTTACCAGAATCTAAAAGCATTGACAGTAACAAAACTGACAGCAATTACTAACCTTCCCCGCCAAACTTTGTGCATTCTGCAGCACAATCATGGTAGCGTCATATGCAGGCCTAATCTACCTTGGTCTACAGTTCTTGCGGAAGTCCATACTGAACTAGTGATATGCAAGTAATACGAACAACCTAGATCACCTGGAGGCGGATGTGAGGTGATCCCGACCCGATTTGAGGAGATGGGAGCCTTGGTGGAGGAGATGGCCGGTTTGATGTAGGAGATGGCCGGCTGGAGTAGATGGTGCCCAGCAGCGACGGAGAACTGCGCCTGGAGTATCGACGACGGGAGGAACCACGGCGGCAGCGCTGTTACCCGCGCGAGGAAGGGAAAACAGTGCGAGGAAAGAGATCGCGACCAGTATGAGTTTGTGGGCCTAATTTTTAATTTTACCAAGTCCAAATGACAAACTATTGGAGAGAGTCTATTTTTTAAGTTGGCATATGTTTTAGCGATTTGCCAAGTGAATTTTGGCAGACTCTTAGAGATGCTCGACGTGACCACAATTGAAAATCGTCGGGGTCGGCGGACCCCGACGCCCACGTAGCTTCGCCACTGCTTGGAACTTGAAAGTGGAACAAACAAGTTGGCCGTCGGCCGTTCTCATTGTGACCGAAAATCACAGTTCATCGTAGTAAAAATAAATAAAAATGTGCTCAAACTTCAGTGAAGTGGGCTGCATTTTTTGTACGAAAATAATAGATAGATGCGCAGTGTTACTGCACTTCTGCACGCAAGAGAGGACGAGCGAAAGAAACATCTGCTTGGAGCCATTGTACAGAAAGGTTTGTCCTGAGAACAAACTCCGAAAGCTATGAAGATCAGTACTACTAGTTCGTGCGTGCGTGCATCTTGGATGATCTCGATATTTGTCAGGATCGGAGCGCATTGATGCATATACTAGATATATACTATATGCATGTGTGGTGTGGTGTGCTACCATTCCATGTATTTAAGCTAGGTACAGGTCGGAAATGTCAGCCACCTACTAAACCAAACAAGCGTCCAGCCACTGGTTTTTGCTACCTGTGGCATTCTCTTATCTCTTGCAGATGGAGAACATGTATGGACGTGCTGTGCATGTCCCACACTGTCGGATCGGAGGTTGCACTCCGGCTTGTAGCACCGTCCGATCTGAAGCAATGAAGCATGGCCTGAAATTTTGCAGATCATCCATGCCATGATGAATGTGCGCATCGATCGTTCGTCTCAGGTAACCGCAAGGAAATGTTGATGCAATATTCTTCTTCAGTTTATTCATCGTAGTATCTAGCTAGTTAGTGGATGAATGATGATGAGATCAGTAGATGAAATGAAACGTGCATGAGTTCATCAAGCTATTACCACCATGGACTGACTCTCACAGTCTCGCGTAACCTGACTGCAACTAAAAGTCTGAAACTGAAACTGGATCCATCCTTAATCCAGGGCAGAACTCCTGCCCTATTTTAGTCTTTTATTTCAGAAAAAAAGGAGAAAAAACTGTAGCCTGCCCCACCCAGATCCTACGCCATCGCCACCAACTTTAGTTCTGAAATGCTCTCTAGTCTCACACTACTTTAATCCTCCAAAGGTTTCACAGAAAATTAGTGCTTAGTGGTAAATTAAGGCCCTATTTGGATCCATTAGTTGCTAATAGTTAGATAGCTAATAGCTCATAGCTAATATTAGCTATAGTTAACTATTATCTGGTTTTGCTAAACAAGTGAGGTAGTTATCTAATAATTAGTTGGACCTATTTGGATCCAAACAAGCTAATTATTAGCAACTAAATATTTTTTTAGGAATCATTAGCATCTAAATATTAGCTATGTGGATCCAAACAGGGGCCAATTAGTAGGTTTCGTTGTTAAATTAAAGATGGTGTGCCTCACTAATCAGTAATCACTGCCTTAACCTCACTCATCAGCATAAGCAGAATCCCACACGAAACCCGCTACTAGTCTCTCCCAACTTTTCATCATCATCTACTGCGTGGTCAGATGAATCGACCTTTGGCCATGGCAGATTTCCATCCTCAGTCCAAGGCAGAGACCGGTAAAACGGGGAGATCAGAAGTTACAAAACGCTCCCTAATCACGGAGACGTTACGCATGAGATTAAGGGTTTTTTTGCTAAAGAAATGATGATAACATGATGCCATCCATGAATACACACACCCGTTAACTTGAAGGACCGGATGCGTTCTTTTCTTTCCATCCAAAGTTAAGGAAAAGAAATGAAAACGCCTTCCACTTCTCCCTATATAAACCCTACTAGTCCCCTACTAGCTCACTCATCACTCATCAGAAGCACCCGGCACACACTGTAGCTAAGGCTTAGCTAAGCTACTTGCATTTGCATCCATCATCCCCTGTGTGCTCAGATCAGATCAACCGTGACCAAGAAGACCGTATGGCTCGCCCTGCCTCTGCCAAGAAGCAGCAGCAGCTCGCGGCGGCCGCCGTGCTGGTGGCGCTGCTGCTGGTGTGCACTGGCACGGCGCCCGCAACGGTGAGCGGCGCGGTGTCGTGCGCGCAGGTGGTGCGGGACCTGACCCCCTGCATCAGCTACGCCATGGGCGCGGGCGGGGCTACCACCGCGCCCGGGCAGGACTGCTGCACGGGGATCAAGAGCCTGAACGACGCCGCCGGCACGGCCGCCGACCGCCAGGCCACCTGCGCCTGCCTCAAGCAGGCCACCGCCAGCATGGGCGCGCTCAAGCCCGACCTCGTCGCCAGCATCCCCAGCAAGTGCGGCGTCGTCATCCCTTACCCCATCAGCCGCTCCACCGACTGCTCCAAGTACGTAATTAACTGTGTTGTGTGTTAGTTTTTCAGTGTATTTGTTATTATCCATGCATCATCCTCAACGATCGTCGTCGTCCTTGCTGGACATTTTTGTTGTGCTTGCAGGGTGCAGTAAGATACTAGTAAGGAGCATGAGAACAATTAATAAATAAAGCTACATCGAGGAGCTTAATACTACTGAAGTACTGATGCTACTTGTCATTTCGTTTGTATGCATGTATGAGGGTTAACTTACTATTTGTCTCCTCATGTGGAGGTAGACGACAGAGCTGAGTAGAAATTAAGTAAAGCCCGTAGAACGCAATGACCTTGTACTTCTATGTACAACCAACTTCAAATATATGAATGAAGTACAGGTCTTTTATCATAATTCATATATACATATACATACATTCACATGCATGCCCTTTTCTAAGTTGATCATATGTACTACTTACTATGTACGAGGTTTATTAGTTTTGCTATGTCAAAACTCAAAACCTGTGTGCACGGCGCGAAGCTGATGGATCATTCCCGAGTTAGTTTCATGGGGCACTATTTTTTTTCAAGGGAAAGCCCAATAGTAGCGGGTAAGCAGCAACACACTCAGGACAATAATAAGTAGGATCAGCCCACTACTCCATGGGCAACAGCCCAGCCCAACTTAGGCCTTCATCGCTCAACTCGACACTGTTTATAGCCGGAAATTCCATGTAAAAAGAATTAATTCCCCTAAAAAAAGTAAATTGCTCAAAAAATGTAAAAATAATTATTATCTCTTTGATCCAAACAGGGCTTAAGGGAAACGGACCTCTATGGCTAGCCGTATGGGTTACCAAGCTGGTTGCATGTACCTAAACTGGTTTTAGTTTCACGCAAGCCCTATGGGTTCGTAAGAGATTGTTTGGCAGAGGTCCTTCACAGAGGCTTCTAAGAAGCTGGAATCGTTTTGAAGAAGTCATAAATTGTGGCTTCTGTAAAACAGCTCTAACTTCTTTATTTTTTCATTGAAAAGCAGCTCTTCCTACAAAAAGTTTGATAGGATTTCCAGTAGTCCTACCAAACATTCCCTAAAGAAAGCAGACGGCTGGTAGCTAGATAGGAAAAGTGGTTACAAAAAGCGCTGTTGCTCGTGCATATACAGGAGTATGTCAAAACGCAAAACCCGTGTGCACGGCGCCAAGCTGATGGATGATTCCCGAATCAGTTTCATGGGCCAACTATTTTTTAGGGAAGGCCCAATAGTAGAAGAGGTAACGGGTAAGCAGCAGCAACATACACAGGGAAATAATAAGTCGGACCAGCAGCCCACTACTCCATGGGCAACAGCCCAACTGAGGCCTTCATCACTCAACTCGACACTGTTTATACTCGGAAATTCCGTGTAAAAAGTATTAATGCCCCTCAAAAAATTGTAAAAATAATTAATATTGCTCAAAAAATGTAAAAAGAATTAATGGCTCAAAATGACTGCTTCTTTACTATTATAATTGTTTTGTATGCAGGCTCTAAAATGACACCCCTAGATTTGAAGGCCTGCATTTGCAAGATGGCACACACATACACAAACAACATGGTTAAAGCAACCTCTTTAACCAGATCTTCAAATATATCCTTCATAATTTGCTAGATTTATCCTTCATAATTTATAGGAAAATAGAGATTTTGGTAAAAAAAAACTCTCCAGCAACCTCTTTAACCAGATCTTCAAATATAAACATTCTCTATTCTAGATTTCTTGCTAGCCAAAGATAGCAATTAAAATGAGGATGAATCTTTATAGTGCACATAAAGGTATAGTAAAACTGTTGGAGGGTACAAAGATAACGATTTTTACTCAAATTACTCTCCAAATGATGATTTAAAAACTAGATTTTAGAAAGACTCTTGAAGATGCTCTTACACGCCTGCTAACCCCGTGCCACAATTTAAATTAAACCTAGTACTAGTAGGTACTCCCTCTGTCTAAAAAAGAATGCAACTACGGGTTGCGTGCAAGCAAAAGTGGTTCATCTTTGACCAAATTTTTAGTGAATATTATTCACATTTATAGCTCCAAAATAATTTGTTATGAAGATACGTTTCGTAATTAATCTAATGATATTTATTTTATATCATAAATATTGATATTTTTTTATCTATAATTGATCTTACTTAGGATACTAAATCTTGACATTGTACTAGAATTGTATTCTTTCCCGGACGAGGGAGTAACATGGTATCCTGCCTTCTGTACCACCACACCAAGAAAGTGCGGCTCCGACCCCTATATATATGATGGAACTTTTAATTTAATGTGACCCATTAGTCCCACACAAAGATATGACTTATAGATTATTTCAATAAAATTGATTATGAAGAGAAATGACCTCACTGCCCTCGGTAATTACCAGTATCTCCAAAAGTTCCTGTTATTTGTCTCTCTAGAGCTAAAACTAACACTACTACACTGCGAGATATTACCTAATCATTAACGGAGCCGGATACTGCCTTATAAGGTTTAATGTAACAGAAATCATCCTCTGATAGTCCTCTTATTCAACATCTTATATTTAGCGGTTTTATAAATTATCCCCTCCCCCCTTTTAAACTTAAAATGCCATATTGTCCATCCTATTTATTATTTGAGATATGGTAACTACAGTATTGAAGAAGAGAAATATTTAGAGATGATTTTCTGATAGAATGTACAGGAGAACTAAGTTCAGAAAAAAAAATCTTGGAAATGTTGTAAGTCCTCGTAACCGATGCGATCAATGCAAGACGCTAAAAGCGGTTGTGGGAGGGAGGTTGGTCAAGGGATTGGGTGGATGGATATATTGCTGGTGGACTATATATATATGGTTAGAGATTACGAGAATAGCTAGCTACGGTGAGTGCAAGGTTGGAGAGAATAGAAATGGGTCGAGACAAGTTTAGAATGTTAAAAATGTACTCTTTTCTCTTTGTAGAACGGAGAGAGAACGTACAGTAGCTGGTTCATGCAATGCAATGCATTGCTGGCAACTACCTCACCAGAATTTTCAGGCTACCATCAAGATGTGAACATGCATGTTACACGTTGAATGCAAAGTGAAGCTAATGTAATAAAGGCGAAGTTAGTCGTGTCTTTTTGCTTTTGCTTTGCTCTATCAACAACTGCAATTCTATCGATCTATTGCATGCGCAGTACGTACGATAGGCGACATGAGAATTGAAGGCAGTTAATTGCTAATAGTCTGGGTCATCCGTACGTGTTGGCACGTTCTAGCTAGCAGTATGTGTGTAGTTGCAAAATTGAACACATCTTACGTTCATGCGCGTGACAGACCGAGCTAGCGAGCGAGGATGTGCATGTGCATGCGTGCAAGCATCACGGGCGCGTATTCGTAGCATGGTAAGGCTGGGAAACACTGTCCACGCATCCCATCTAAGGATGCAAGCGGGCTCGCCTGCAGGCGCCCACCACGGTTCTGCAACAACTGCATGGCAAAACTGACTATTCTGCAGGAGCCTGCAAGAGCAAGCACGGATTAGCCTCCTGCATTTGGCTGCCGGGCTTTGCAGGAGAAGGCAAGCGGAGTTGTGGACGCCTGCCACAACCTAGGTCGACCACTCACAGCAGCCATCACCAGCGAGCAGCGAAGGCAAGCGAGAACCAGCCATCACGAAGCAGCTGTCATCGTTCCCGCAGACGCAGCGGCCGCACCCGAGGCACACGCCAGTGAGGCACACGCCAGTGAACCCGTGACCGCAGTGACGAAGAGGAACACTGCTGGGAGCATGACTCCGTTGAGGAGTGGTGCACTTGCAGGCCTGCAGGCTAGACAGTGGGTGGTGCAGGTTGACATGCTTAATCCAACAGGCTTTGTAAGTTGGGGCATTTGAACCCGTGTTACATAGGCCTCGTTTAGATACCTAAATTCACTCTCAAATTCCACTATGCAAAAAGAAGATTCCCCATCACATTAAAATGTCAGCACATATATGGAGTACTAAATGTAGATGAAATCAAAAACTAATTGCACAGTTTTGTTGTACTTTGCGAGACGAATATTTTAAGCCTAATTAATCAATATTTAGACAATTATTACCAAATAAAAACAAAATTGCTACAGTGTAACGGGACATCTACTATGCAAAGTTTGGATCCCAAATTTGTGATCTAAACAAGGCCATATGCAGGTGTCTGCATAGACCTGTTAAGACTGTTTTTTTTTTCAGGTAGGCCAGCCTGCGTCCGCTTGCATCCCTAATCCCATCGTATTGCAGCTAGCTGTGTCCACAGTCACAGTGCAACCATACACATTTGCATCGTGTACGTGCCCGGCAGTCACAGGCACCACAGTCCACACTCCACAGGGCTGGCGCAGGGGTGTATGCATGCAAGCATATGTCGTGCACAATGATGAAGGTTTGTTTGTACTACCAAAAGTCCGAATGCAAACGAAGCAGGTTCACGTGCATGCATTCATCTCCTCGTCTCATCGCATCGCACGTACGACCCCTGGTTGGTGCGTGCTCATCAACCACCGCCGCTGCAGTAACACTGCACCTGCACTCCCTCACTTATCAGCTCGCTGCCGGCCCACATCATCAGATTTCCAGCTAACGCACATACTGTACAGACGTACTGCTACACTCTCCGGGCCTCGCAAATTCTAAGTTTTTATGCTCTCTCCATCCTATCGAATCTAGGGACGCATCATATCGAATCTAGGGACACATATATAGAGTAGTAAATGTAGATAAAAAAATAACTAATTATACAGTTTAATTATAAATCATGAGACGAATCTTTTGAACCTAGTTAGTCCATAATTAGACAATAATTATTAAATACAAACAAAAATACTATGGTGCCAAAATTTTCAAACTTTAGCGATCTAAACCAGGCCCTCGTGAGTTGCCAAGGCCCTATTTATACCCTACCCCTGGCACCACCTTTGCTCAGCTCCATCCATCACAGCTAGCTAGAATTCCTCACCACACTAGCTCCACACTTCACTGACCACACACTAGCAGCTCACCCGGCCCAGTGCTCTGTCCAGCAACTGCAATGGCTGCTCCACGCCTCGCCCTGGTCGCCGCGGTGGCGGTCCTGGCGCTGCTGGCAGCATCCAAGACGGCGTCGGCGGCGGTGAGCTGCGGCGATGTGACCTCGTCGGTGGCGCCGTGCCTCGGGTACGCGATGGGCACCGCGTCGTCGCCCTCCGCGGCGTGCTGCAACGGGGTGCGCTCGCTCAACAGCCGCGCGACGTCCACGGCGGACCGCCAGGCGACCTGCGCCTGCCTCAAGAGCATGACGAGCAGGCTCGGCGGCGGCGGCGGCGTCAGCATGGGCAACGCCGCCAGCATCCCCGGCAAGTGCGGCGTCACCGTCGGCGTGCCCATCAGCCCCAACGTCGACTGCTCCAAGTACGTAGGCCGATCGAGTTCACTGTCCATTAATTAATGTCCATGCATCCATGCATGCACACTGATGTATGAGTAATTTTCTGCTAAGTGA
This sequence comes from Saccharum spontaneum, assembly GCA_022457205.1. NCBI lineage: Eukaryota > Viridiplantae > Streptophyta > Magnoliopsida > Poales > Poaceae > Saccharum > Saccharum spontaneum. The sequence continues at coordinate 6,473,467 of CM039609.1, read as the reverse complement.
AGTGCTAACCATGGATTAATATCTTTTGTGTTATGTACATGCAGGATCAACTGATGGGCCGGTCATGAGGAGGTATAGCTGCTGCATGCATGCTCGTTGGATGGCAGCATGCAGTCGTTGTCGTAGCAGATGGACTCCATGGATGATGAGATAGATACATAAAGGAGTAGATCATGCACCCGTTAGTGATCACTCCGTTTAGTTATTTACTATTTACTACCTTTGGTTTACACGGCCTCTGTCGATGTGGCTGTCGTCGTGTACCTCGTATGTGTGTGTGTGCAGCAGGCTATCTAGCAGAGCAGCACTCAATGTCCTTGGGTTTGCTTGCCTTTAAGCTTGTTGCTTTGGCACACGTTTCTGAATAATGAATACTAGCTTTTGTGTTATGCGTTGGTAATATATACATGCGACAATTTGCTCATTTCATCTGTGTGGGGCTGTGGGCTCTCAGTGCCTCGATCTGCTGCTGGCTGCGGCTGCATGCCGGCCGTGTCCTTGTCTGCCTGCTTCAGTGATTCATTACTCATTGACCTTAACCGCTCCCGCTCTATATATGCACCATGCCATCATTGCAATATGATCAGGCTGGTTTACTGAAGTACTAACAAAATCCGGACTTGGCTTGTAACTTATGGAAACTGTAGGATTAATTTCGCTGCATGCATATTGCTGTTGCATTTGGGTGCTCTGCACGGATATAATAATGACCTGTGTGTGGATCTTTCCTACCACTATATCATGTCCCTACATCTTTGTTCTTTGCCATACAACCCCACCCCACCTTTGCAACGACAACCAGATGCATGACAGCTGTTCTGTACTCCTACCTAGCCACCTAGGATTTTATGGCATGGAGTGACAGATAAAAGATAAAATGGGGGTCTTTAGATTCCATCATATATATAACAGCTTACTGTACAATTTTTGATAAAAATAATTATAATAGGCATTAATGCCAAAGGAGTAGAGGACAAATCTATCTTACCGATATGTTTTTACCTTCTCCTGCCGCTCCCCTAAAGAGCATCATTGGTTGTTTAGTATTCTTTGAAACGTACGAAATCCTCTTCACTGAACCAGCAGACAATGCAAGAATGCACCCTGGTACCCCAATTCAAAAGTTACTCCCTCGGTCCCCAATTAATTGTCGTTTCCGGTTTTTGTGTCCGTAAGTTTGACTCGATTTATATAAAATGTGTGCAATATTTGTATCTCCAAATAAATTTATTAAAAAACTAGATTCAAAGATCTTTCTAACGATACTAATTATATATCATAAATATTAATATTTTTTAATATATATTTAATTAAAGTTGTTTTTCGGGAAGCGTAAAGTGACAAATATTTAGGGACGGAGGGAGTAGATGATAATGGTAATTGACAGAGCATGTCGGTGGGGAAGCAAAATTTAACATGCAGCTGGAAGGACAGAATCATTGGCTGACCAACGATAGCCAGGAGGAGGAACTTGTCGCGGCAAGTGCCAGTCGATGTCGTGTGAACGCATAGAATAGAAGACGAGTGGGCGTAGTGGACATGGAAGTCGAATCGAAATGTCATGATGGATCAGAGTCACGTACGTTTTTTTTTTGAGGGAAATCAGAGTCACGTACGTGATCGGTGAACGGGGGCAAGAAACTGAACAAGCAACCGGCACTTACGTACACTAATTGGGCTGTGTATGGGCCTGCATCGCAGGCCTGGTTTTGGTCCACCCGAGGCATAGCTTTAGCATGGGCCAACACTGCATTACATGCGGCAATACCAGTTATTATACACTCATATCAGCATCCTAATGGTGTATCGGATTCCTAGACTCCGGAGGCATCATAGTTGTTTCAATCGCCCATTTATGGCCCAATTCTGTTTGGCCAATATCCGTTTTAGGCCTAATATTCACGAGCCATTTCACATATGGTATCGTATAATGCTTCTAAGCGGACATCCGTCCCGCGTCGGACGCGGCTGGGCCTAGCCACCGGCCCACATACAGTGTTCCTCAGCAATGAATAAAATAGCGGGCAACGCCGTTCCTCATTCGCATCGTTGCTGCAAGCTCGTCCACCGCACATCGCTTCTTTTCCACCGCTATGGCTACGACCCTCTCTCTCCCACTCCATGGTGGCCGCTCCCCCCACACTCCATGGCGGCTCGAGCAAGCGTCCTCCCCTCCCCTCCATAGATCCAGCCACCCCTCCCCCACGTGCATCTTCCTTCAAGTTCAGCGGCCTTCATGGAGTCCCCTCCCCTCACCGGATGACGGTGGTGGCTCCGATAAGATAGGTTCCTCCTCTGGATCCGAGCTTTTCTCCTTCTACTTTGGATCTGAGCCCTCCTCCTCCTCCTCTGGATTTGAGGGACGCGACGGTGGCTAGGGTTTTGGCAAGCTCTAGGGTCCTATTCCCTCCCTCCGGCGAGCTCGAAGGTGATGGGCTAGGACTAGAGCAACCTGCACCTCGAACCCATCCTCTTGTTGTTTGTACGTCCTTTGCTGTTTCTCCATGTTGCATTGGATTTTTAGGGATGTTGCAACAGATGATTTTAGAATGTTGCAATGAGATTTTTGGGTTGTTGCAACAAATGATTTTTGAATGTTTCGATTTCCATGTGTTCATGGTTGATTCTTGCGATGTTGCAGTACTACTATTTGAGATGTTGCAGTACATATTTTTTGATGTTGCAACACATAGTTTTCGATGTTGTAGTACATATTTTTCGATGTTGCAGTACATGTTTTTCGATGTTGCACTCCATATTTTTGTGATGTTGCAGCACATAATTTTCGATGTTGCAGTACATATTTTTTTCGATGTTGCAGTACATGTTTTTTCTGTGTTGCACTACATATTTTTACGATGTTGCAGCACATAATTTTCGATGTTATAGTACATAATTTTTTTGATGTCGTAGTACATATTTTTCCGATGTCGCATTACATATTTTTCGATATTGCACTATAATTTTGCGATGTTGCAGTATTTATATTCTGATGTTGCACTACATAGTTTCTCTATATGTTTGCGATGTTGCACTTGAAGTGTTTTCGTGCTCTTGGGACATGGGCGCGGTGGGGAAACAAGGTGCGATGGGGGAGTGGAGGATAGTGGGGGAGTGGAGGATAGGGGCACGGTAGACGCGATTTCTATTGCATTCTATTTCGATACGCAGGGGCGGGATTCTATTCTATCCCCGATACGCGGGGGCAGGCGGTTTTACGAAGGGGAACAGCGTCCGGACGCATCTCGCGTGCCGAACATCTGGGCGCTGGGAGCGTCGATCATTTTTCATAAAAAAAACTTATGGTATCGTATAAAGCTCAACGATCTACAGGCCAGGACCATTATGCCTTCTCAAGGCTGATCTCGATCCAGGTAATGTTCTAAACTTCCCTAAAAAAAAGGTAATGTTTTAAACTCCCCTAAAAAAGATAATGTTCTAAACAAGGAGCTAGGTATACTTAGGACATCTCTAAAGGACAACTCTAAGCTAGTATCAAATACCACGTGGAGGGGAGAGGCCAAAAACCTTTGAACTAGAGGAAAGAGAAATGGAGAAAAGCTATGCTCTTTTGCACATACTAAATTATATGAGAGACATGGATTATCTCTCTCTTGACAGGAGAGAATATATAAATAAAACATATGGTGCATATGTATGCGATGAGATGGATAGAGTCTGTATCTAACTCTTACTATTATTAGAGGTGCCTTCTCCAGCAAGGCTCCTACTTAAGTCTTTAAAACCAAATTTGATGACCAGAAAAAAGCTCCACTAGAGCCTCTATTGGACCCTAAAAATGAGAGGCCCCCTCAAATCTCCCTCCTAGCCCTCATTTTCTAGGGACCCTACTCTAGGCCCTCAACCGACACTTTGCTATTGTTTGCCTCCCAGCACGCAAGAGGAATCATGTACGTCCGTCCACATCCGATGTCGCCTGCATGCTCCACCGTCCCTGGGAGGTCCTTCCCTTGGCAACCCCCCCCCCCCCCCGGACGAGGCCACTCACCTTGGTGGTGTGACTACCCTCGCTGCGGTGGTGCGCCCCTTTCCTAGGCGGGTCTCCCTCCCTGCGGTGTGGCTCTCGCAGTGAGGTTGTTCGCATGCTGGTGAGATCCTTCCTCGGCACAGCTCCTCTCCCTAGGGCCTATCCCATCCCTTGGCGAGCTTCTTTCCCATCCTAACGAGACCCTTCCTCGATCCTTCCCCATCCTAGCGAGATCTTTCCCCAGCGTGATTCCTTTCCCAGTGTTTTGTCCCATCCCGCTGTGAGGTCCTTCCCTGTCCTGACAGGGTCCTTTCCCGGCGTTGCTACTCTCTTGTGCCGGCTCCTCAGCCCTAGGCGAACCCCTCCCTAATGAGGTTATTGATGCTCCTCGACATGCCAGTCATAGCTCAGTTGATTGGAGCAAAGGTAAATATGGCCACCGGAGGGATGAAGAGTGGATCTCATGTGTCAGTTACTACTGAAATGAAATTGAGAGCTGTTATTATAGTTGATGAAAAAAAGGAGAACCCTCCGATCAAAGGTAGGAACCCTAATTTAAGTGAAATTGCTCTTATAGACATTACTAAAAGCTAACGCTAGCATCTAAAATATAATGTCCTCCGCTAGACACAATTGGATTTATCTAGTAGTAGCAGTACTATTATTTGGCGTGAGTGGTGGCTCTAGCATGGAGGAAATAGGATCGCTAGCTCTTGTGTGGATGATCCACCTGTAGCAGCTCCATGCTCCTCCGGTTGTAGTCGTGCAGCTGCTCCTACTCTCGTACAGGTACCGTGTAATAAAGTTAGCACACATCGTTGAGCAGGGCAGCAGACGAGACGACCCTGCGTCGTACACTACCCGTGTCCTACAGTGTCCGGGACCGCTGGGTGATGGTAGGTAGGTAGACTTGTTCGTGTCACACGACGACGACGAACCTCGCCGCCATTAATACCACTACCTGCGTGGCGTTGGGGAGGTTGGCACTTGGCAGCACGCCGACGACGGCGGCCGGCCAACGGTGGCTAGCTTCCCAAAGGTAGCCATCCACCGACAGCAATACGTACGTATGGTGTCTGCGTAGGCGAAACGCATGCGTCCATGCCTCTTTCTCTGTGTATAATATAGTACTGGCATAGCGAATATGCTCATATATATGCCGCGGTAACACCTATATAACTTGTTGTGTGTGTGATTATCTGGATTTACCAAATAAGATGATAATATAGTAACTATTTTTTATTAAAATTATTAATTTAGATTGAACCAAACCTTACTTTAATTAAAGCAAATATATTCCAAGATCCATAATAAATAATAGGTGTAATGAATGACTAATCCAGTATGTAAAATAAACTAGTGACTTTGTGACTATTGTATCCGGTTGTATCACATACATGCATGCGCGGGCTCAAGCTCGGCCACAACACAAGTGTCGGTCTGTCCCTCCATATTGAGGATGATCTTTTGAGTCCAGCAAAGCAGCCGAAATGTAGCTCAGAGGCCCAATTCTTGGGAGGCGTTGATTTGGAGATCGATTTTGAAAGATAAAAATAAAAACCCTAGCCTCCATTGCTTTCAGCTGTTGTAGCTAAGAGGGTGGGGATAGTAAAACATAAGAACATGACAATGTGAGAGAAGAGAAGAAGGAGAAGCAAATCTGTCTAGATTTGGTGTCTCTAACTGGCCATCTTCAAGGCGACTCAAATATGGTTGGATTGGCACCAAACTTGGTGATGAGCTTGTTATGACTTAGAGCACTTTGATCTGTTCAGTTGGTTTTAGGATTGGTGGAGTAGAGCACTAGATTTAAAAGAGGTTTTGTCAGTTCGGGTTACTGTAGTTTTAGGACAGAGCAGTTTTGACAGATGGTTGTTTTGGGTGGTTAATCGGAGTTCGATTGAGCTAAAACTTGGTCAGTGGTTAGGGGACTCGTGGATCTATATGCCTACTAAAATTCGTGCATAGTGGAGCTGTAGTTTGTGCGAACACAAGGTTGATATGTACCCTTGTGGTTCGTTTTGTGATGAGTGATTGTCAACGTGATTGAGGACCTAGGTTGAGTTTGTGACTAAGCATGGCGTGAGTTGGGTTGTGCGACATGTCTCTTGGCTTGTGGTGTGTAGGTATGGAGCTTGGAGGCGGTGGTCGATGGCGAGGTGAAGGTCAAGTAGGGACGTGCCGTGTCGATGGACCGGGAGCGGTGAAGGACGGACGTGAGGCTTGGACCGAGGGACCTGAAGCCACGGTGGCTGACATCTGGGACATCGACAAGCGCAAGTGTACATGAGAGTGACCGTGTTGACCGAGTTAAGACGGCGGACGTACGAGTCGAGCGGGGCTTTGGAGGACTTGGCGGCCGGCCGGTCATGGACGACAGTGACACATGTCGAGTGGCGGGGGACGCATATGGAGTACGCTACTCGAGGCGGTTTGGTGGTTTGGGCCTCAAAACCGTCAGTGGCCGATTTCGTGGGTTTGGGCCTCAAAACCCGGGCGGAGGTTCTGAGGAGAAACGGACGACACGTGGTGGCATCGAGGAGTTCGCGTCGAGGCGAAGCTATCTCATGAAGGGCGCGGTGGCCGTCGGATGAAGATTACCTCGGGTTGGACTATAACGCCCTCGGGTTATGTAGTTCGACTCAAAATATCTAAGGCCAAAACTAGGATTGTGTAATAGCCCTGTTAAATAGGATGAGGGAGCCTTCATCTCCCTCACCTCTTTCATTTTTCATCATCCTTCTCTAGGTGTTCCCCTTCCCCTTAGGTTTTGCTTGTGAGAGAGGTCCACAAATTGAGAGATTTGTGTAAGAACCAAAGATTGCTGCAGGAATAGAGGCCCTTACCTCCTCGTGTCCTCCGGGATTCGATTTGTGATTTACTTTTGTGAATCGCGTTTTTGTTCTTTGTGTTCTTCCTCTTCCCCTTTCTTGTGTGGCACGATTCATCATTTTGACATCGTTTTGATTCGTTCCTTTTGTGCTGAGATGAACTAGGACGTGAGTTGAGTCTTAATTTCCACCGAAGGATTTCATCCAATTCCTCACGAGTTCATAGATCGGAGCGAATCAAGTTCATGACCTAGTTTTTGGGCGTTTTTCATTCCCCTTCGATTTTTCGTTGATTGGCTTCAAACTGTGCGATGACCTCTTAGAGATAGCTCCCTTATTGTCTTGTGATCACGTGTACCAAGTTTGGTGGCAGTTGGTGTTGATTTGGCTGCAAATCGGGTGAATCTTTGTTCTTGGCGATTTTCGGGCGAACTGTTTCGCGACTCGCGGACAGACTGCGGTTCATTCCCGGACAGTCCAGCCATTAGGCATAGTTTCAACTCGTTTGCACTTGCACTGTGACCAGACTCGTGGATAGTCCGGGGTTCAGGTGTGGACAGTCCGCCACCCAGCGCAAGTCGTTTCCAGAAGCTTTTTCTCTCGGTGAGGTTTCTGATTTTTGACCCGTGGACAGTCCGTCGATTGGCCTCAGACAGTCCGCCGCTGTAGTTCGTGCCCTATCCAGAACTATTTACTGTCTTTCGGTTTTCGGGAGTTGTACGCTAGACAGTCCGGCCTTCAACCACAGACAGTCCAGGACTTGCTCTGCGGACAGTCCGGGCTCCCTACACCGGACAGTCTGGGATCCTGCAGAGTGTGCTGTTTTCACTCGTTCTTTTGAGCTCTTGTTTCCATCAGGTCTTGATCGTCTTGCGGTACTTCTTGGTCATCACTGGAGGTACCTAGCTACCTGTTGGGTTGTAGGTATCTCGCTCTTGCGTGCGTTTGATTTTGGGGTTTGTTTTTGGACAGTGGCCAAATATTTCGTAAGAAATTTGAGGCTCTCATTCAACCCCCTCTAGTCGCCGTTTCCGATCCTTTAGTTTGTGACATATGAATTGATATGCCGAAGGAGGACAAAATCTGTGACTTCTCTATTTGGTTGTTGTCATTCGTCTTGTTAGAAGATTGTAGTTGTAGCTGATTGTAGTACGTACGGAGTAGCATGCTATAATTCTTGTACGTATTCAGAACGTACGTCACGGGGTGCAGTGCAGTGAGTCAGAGGATGATCTTGGGCCTTGTTCAGGGCCTGTTTAGTTCCCGAAATATTTTGCGAAATTTTACGGTAGTATTTTTCGTTGTTATTTGGTAATTAGTGTCCAATCATAACCTAATTAGACTTAAAAGATTTGTATCGTGAATTTCGTCTAAACTGCGTAATTAGTTTTATTTTTATCTATATTTAATGCTTCATGTGTCGAAAGATTCGATGTGACGGGAATTTATTGTTATTTCGTAAAATATTTTGGAACTAAACAAGGCTTACTTCCCTTCCAAATTCCAAATTTTTACACACTCTCTCCATCACATCAATCTTTAGACGTATGCATAGAGCACTTAATGTAGGTAAAAGAAATAACTAATTACACAGTTTGGTTGTAAATCACGAGACGAATCTTTTGAACCTAATTAGTCCATAATTGAACACTAATTACCAAATACAAATGAAAGTGCTACAGTAGCAAAATTCCGATTTTTTTCATCTAAACACTCCCTTGATATGATTTCCGGCCGTAAGGATACATGCACGCATGTACATATACAGTACTCCCTCCGTCCCAAAATAGACGTTGTTATGGGATACGTGCGGGTCAAACTTTCTTAATTTTAAATAGACTTATAGAAAATATGTGCAATATTTATATCTTTAAATAAGTTTATTATAAAAGTATATTCAACGATCTATCTAATGATACTAATAATGTATTATAAATATTAATATTTCTTTAGATATATTTAGTTAAAAGTAAAAGCGTTTGATTTTTTGGAAAACGAAAATGATATCTATTTTGAGACTGAGGAAGTACGTGCGACGTGCGTACGTACAGTATCGTAGTAGAGAACCAGAGATGAATAATTGAATATGATGGCCGCTCTGTACCTGTACGTTGCACTTGCACCACTTTCGTCACTCGTGCTCAGAAGCGTACGTGTGCGTGCCTAGCTGTCGATCGATCGGTTTTTTTTTTTTGATTTTACGTCTTTTATCTGCTACAGCTGTAGCATCTATTTATACACACATACGCCTACTCAACACACGCACACTACACATTATCTGTGTACGAATAAATCTACAGCTACACTCAGATCTGAAGACCGCGTTCTTCTTGAGATCACCGAAATTCTCTAATTTCGTAGGCGACTGACACGTCATGATCCCTTTATGGCTTTACACAAGAGAGGCAGATACTTGAAACTCAGGCTGTGTTCAGATCCGAAATATTTGGAGAAAAAATTCCTGTAGCACTTTCGTTGTTATTTGACAAAATTTATCCAACCATGAATTAATTAGGCTCAAAAGATTCATCTTGACATTTACGAACAAACTGTACAATTAGTTATTTTTTTACCTACATTTAATATTCTATACATGCGTTCAAAGATTCGATGTGACGGGTGGCAGAAAAAATATTTTGAGAAGTAAACGGGGCCTCGTCAAACAGAGACTGTTTAATTTAGAAAACTACTGTTTTTGATGAGACAGCAGTGTCGAAGCGGGGCTTCGAACGCTGGCGGGCAACCAGCCACCCACCGGCTCTGGTTACCCGCACTGTGTGCGGTACTCGGCTTTTTTTTTTTTCTATAGGGCTTGTTTAGTTGGTGAAAAAGTTTGAGTTCGGCTACGGTAACATTTTTTATTTTATTTGGTAATTTGTGTCCAATCATGAACTAATTAGGGCTCAAAAGATTTGTCTCGTGATTTACAACTAAACGGTGTAATTAGTTTTTTCTTTCGTCTACATTTAATACTCTATACATGTGCCGCAAAATTTGATGTGACAGGTACTGTAGCACTTTTTGAGTTTTTTTTTTGAGCTAAACAGGCTCATAATTGTTGATCGATCGATTGATACATGCATGCAGCTGAGCAGCTAGACCATCGTCACGTCCCGTCGCATATAAACTGACAAGCACTGTAATAATGTAATCCTTGTACCCACAAACGGGGCCGGCCGGGAAGCTCCTTCAACTCCGTCATGAAAAGGCCGTAATTCTAAGTATTCATTAACGCTTATGATGTGAAAATATATATCCTAAAAAATCTAATGATAATTTATATCATAAATATTAACAGCTTTCTATATGAAGTTAATCAAAATAAAAAAGTGCACTAGAATTGTACTCGTTTCTGGACGGAAGGAGCATAATTAACAGAAATTATTTAAGAAAATACTGATAAAATGACAGAGATTCAGAGAGCGTGTTAACATTCACATGCAACTAGGTGTGTTTTGTACAGATTCTCCGACTGCCCCCCGAGGCCGGAGCTAATTCTGCGAGTTCGTCTACCAAACGGGTGAAGAAGTTATTGCTCCTCGTGTGAATATATCTCCTTAAAACTCATAAGCGCTCGGGGTCCAGTGAAGCGGAAAAAAGTGGCTTCACTAAAGTCACGCGCGAACAAATGGCGGAGGCGGATCGGATCGAGTTGTTCAGGCGCGAGGGGCGGAGTCACCGGCGGGAGGTGTGGATAGGGGCCGCGGCATGAACGCCAAGGAGAAATACTCCTATATGGTAGCCGGATGAGAGGATGAAGAAGGTGCAGAGTCGCCATGGAGGTGGACGGGGTGAGGCACCAGGGATAAGCGGGGGGAGGAGAAATGGATGGTGGGCAGATAAAGAAAAAGATTTTTTTTAATAGGCCATGAGCCTTTAGATTGGTGAGGAGGCCGGCAGCCTTTGGTGGGCCAGCCAAGAAAATAAAAATTAAAAAGTATTATAGTTATATCATTGTTTCTAACAACAAGAGGAGCGGTTTGACTCGAGGCTTTTCTAAAACAACTCTAGCTCTATAAGTGGGAAAAACTGGCATGAAACAGAGCCTTAAAGCTATACTACCTGTTGCATAAACATATGTATTCAGTTTATGTTTCTTGGTTTTTTTGACTTGCATAAGCTTGTGTATACTGTATATATAGTATACCGATGTACGAGTAGCAAGCAATTTGGGGCCATTTATTACTCCCTCCGTTTCAAAAAAATTAAAACTTATCTCATAAATGCATCATTATCTCATAGTAATATATACGTATCTCATAATTTGGGAGTATATATGTAGCTTTTGAAGTTTGGAAGGTAGAAACATGCAACCGATTACTCATGCGTCAACTAATCTTTCCATATAAGAACTCATGTCAATAACTATTTAAATTAAGCAATGAACATGGTATTTAGTAGGACTTATTAAGGAATAAATATATTAAAGATATAACCTTGTCACAGGATCAGAAAAAAGCTTGAGACTCTCATTTTTGGATGTCTCATGAAAAGAAACTTTCTTGAGTTTGGCAACTTTCAGGTTAAAGAATGGTAACCAAATTAGGTTCTGGGAAGATACCTGGTTAGAGAACCAACCGCTACAATCCCAATATCCAACTTCATTCAACATTGTTCGTAAGAAACAAGCAAAGGATCATGATGTATTAAGCTTAGTTCCACTTAGTGATGAGTTTAGAAGGGCATTAGTGGGAAACAAGCTACTAGAATGGAACCACCTAGTAGCAAGGATGGCTAATATAACTTGCAACAAGGTACTGATAGTTTTGTTTGGATTTTACATAAAACAAGTTTATTCACAGTTAGCTCGATGTACAACTACCTAATCAGTAATGGCTTAAAAGTATCACAAGTAGTTTGGCGACTTAAGATCCCTTTGAAGATTAAAATCTTTATTTAGTTCTTTAAAAGAGTGGTTATTCTCACTAAGGATAAATTTGCAAAGAGGAATTGGAATCGAATAGGTCCTCCCGTTTTTATAGCAAACTTGAAACCATCCAACATCTCTTCATTGATTGCTCACATGCCATGTTTTTATGAGCAGTCCATATGGTGTTAGGATTTAAACCACCTCAGAATGCCCATAACTTATTTAATGGACGGTACTCTTGGAAAGATAAGAATTTTCGATCACTCTTACTGATTGGTGCAGTGGCCATTTTATGATCAATCTGGATAACAAGGAATTAAGTTGTTTTTTTTTACAATTGTTGACCTAGTTCTCTTTTGCAGGTGTTATTCCGTGGGACCCATTGGCTTCAGTTCTGGGCCCAATTGCAACGGTGTGAGGCTCAACAAGCGCTTATGGTAGAGGCTTGTCGAACTTTAAAGACCGTGGCAATAAGTCTCTTTGTGTCCTATGAATAGCCTTCTTCGTTTAGAATTGGTTTTTGAGTTGTTTTCTTACCAGAACTTTGTTTATCCAGTGTTGTTATGTTAGTAGAAAGAAGTTGGTCTGATCCCTCTTCAACGGAGATATGAAGCCAGATACTCTCTCCATTATTATTAAAAAAACACACTAATCTATTCGAGATTTTGTAAAATAATAGTAATTTTTTGGAACGGATCGAGGTAGCAGTATTCTGCTCTAGTGGTCGAAAGATGTTTGTTTTTGAATAAAAAAATGAGAGATGTGGTTTTGGACAGTCGGACATACGAGTTTTTGGCAAGCGTCGGTGCAGTGGTTCCTGCCCTTGCAGGTAGGGGACGGGATGCATGTAGTACGTGGCGGAGCTTCCGATCGAGACGGCGACATGTGGGCTCCCATGCTTGCTGGACAACTTAATCGCTACCACTGCTGCTCCTTTAATTTCTGAATGTGCATGTAACCTCCTGCACTGTACTGCTTGGTGTACGCGTCCGTCCTCAATCTCTGTTCTTCTGGTTGTGGGAGGAAGGGAAGAAGACTACTGGAAGGATCCATGGATGGACGATCCTAATTGATGTTTTAATGCTGGAGTATATGTGTTTATTGTGCGATAAGCACTCAGATCCAACTGCAAACTACCTCACACTGACACACTGAGAGAGAGTGATGAATGCGCGCGGCCTCCAAGGCTCCAACTGCAGCAAATGAAGCACGGGCTCATCAGGCTGCCGCCATCACCCTGCGCTCTAAGGGTGTGTTTAGATGGTAAAAAAGGTGTAAAAAAAGTACTGTAGCACGTTTTGGTTTTATTTGACAAATAGTGTCCAACTGTTGACTAATTAAGTTCAAAACGTTCGTCTCGTCAAGACAACCAAACTGTACAATTAGTTTTTGATTTCATCTACATTTAGTACTTCATGCATGTATCACAAGTTTGATGTGACGGGGAATCTTTTTTTCGCATAGTGTTTTTTTCGTGGAATAAACAGGGCCTAAGTCGTGTTAGGCGGCTGCTATTGAAGTTGCTATTGCTGCTGCTAATGAATTCACTCTGCCTCAACTAACCACTGTTGTATCTGTATGTTTATGGTTATGTGCATCCACATTCATCTGCCTGCTCCCAACACCCAACCACCTCCTGCCCAGCTCTTAACTTCCACGGATGGCGACGATACCGTCCACCGTTCATATGCATGCATCCACCATTCCACCGACTGCATGCAACACCATGCATGCACATCTGGCATCAGCAATGGCAAGCTACTACTGTAGCTCACAGATCGATCGCAAGCCCGCCTATTTAAGGAGCGACACTCCATTGCAATCTCCTCACCAGCCAGCACTTGCTCTCACTGCATTCCAAAGTTAGCACTAGCACACGGTCGTCACACACACCCAGGTACTCAGCACCCAGAACATCGATCGACATGGCTCGCATGCAGCTTGCTGTGGCGATCTCCGTCGTGGCCGCGGTGGTGGTGGTGCTGGCGGCGACCTCGGAGGCCGCCATCAGCTGCGGGCAGGTGAGCTCGGCCATCGCGCCCTGCCTGTCCTACGCCCGCGGCCAGGGCTCCGCGCCCTCCGCGGGCTGCTGCAGCGGCGTCAGGAGCCTCAACTCCGCCGCCAGCACCACCGCCGACAGGCGCACCGCCTGCAACTGCCTCAAGAGCGCCGCCCGCGGCATCAGCGGCCTCAACGCCGGCAACGCCGCCAGCATCCCCTCCAAGTGCGGCGTCAGCGTCCCTTACACCATCAGCACCTCCACCGACTGCTCCAGGTACATCTAGCTAGTACAAAGTGATGATCTGAATTCTGAATGAATCACTGCCACTTGCATAGAGAGTTGCATGCTTGCATGTACTGACTCAACAAGCAAGTCGTTTAACTTGTTCTTCGTCTTCCATGCAGGGTGAGCTAAACCAACGACAGCCTGATGATCGATCGATGATCCATTCCGCCGTCGGCGGCGGCGGAGCATCGACGACCATGTATGCATGAGTATCTATCTATCTATCCATCTACGCGTGGTGATGAGTTGTCTCTACTGCTACGTCGTACTACTGAATAATAAAAATCTCTCCGCATGTACGTACGTGTCGTCGTGTACGCTGTGATATACGCTTGCATCGTAGCGTGTATGTACGTCCGTGTGTACGTGTGTGTGTGAGAGATGCCCTTTTGCTTGTTGTTGGGTTTATTTTTGAGTGCATGCAGTGTGTCTGCGGTGTTTGTATTTATTTCCATGTACGACGTTCCTCGCTCTCCTCTGATCCGTTCTCCGTACGGTTTTGGAGGAGACCATAGTTTGTACTATGTTCGATCACTGCTACCTTATGATACACACACCTTTTGTTTGCAAATTATTGTTTTTATATATGCATGCAAGAGCAGAACGCGCGCTGCTTCCCGGCAAGGTTTTGGGATTCGTTTTGGGAAAAAATTTGGTCCCAACTAATTTTGGGAAAATTTGGATGAATTTCGGACTCAAATCGGTGAATTTTCGGAATGTGAAGCGTAAAATTCGTTTCGAACCTCACTGAAATGGACGAATTTCGCTAAAATTTAGACTAATTTGGTCGAATCCCATAACCTTGTACCCCCAGTAACGGCATCTGATTACGGTGGCAACTGATAACGTTAGATTCTGTTTGTTTTGCTTCCACTGTAAACGCATCACGCCAAGAGAAATCTGATACCGCTCAAACCTGGCCGTAATCTGTTCGCCTCATCTTCCCCACGACGTCTTCGTCCAGTTCTTTCCCAGCGCCGGCGCCGCCCATCCCCACTGCCTCTTCGCGTCCTAGCGTAACTCCACCCCTTCCCATCCTCTCTGCCTTCTCCAATCTTGGCCTGCAGAACCGCGCCGCCCACGCCGCAACCCCAGGTGTTCTCATCTCGTCGAGGCCGTCTGTGCGGTGATCCACTCCGCTGCCCAGAAATTCCGGACGTCCATGGACGATGTCGTCGCCGGCGAAGAAACACTGTCACTTGCTGCACACCGTGATGGCCTCATCGAGCTAGGCGAGCGCCGCCGCCACCTGCTCCGGCACCAGCGAGCGCCGCGGCCATCTGCTCCGGCACCAGCGAACGCCTCGTCGACTTACTGCGAGATCGTGAGCGACTCGCAGACCAGCCTCCCGCCATGGACGAGAACGAGGTGGATGCAACTGGCCGCGGCGTGCATCCTCAACTCCATCAACAACGCTGCATCTCGAGTTCCCACTCGAAGCAGACACGCAGCGGCGCCGAGCATGAAGATCTCCGTCTCGCTGTTTATCCAATTCCTTTACGGACACGAACCAAACAAAGCCAGTATTCGCTTAATTTGTTTCCATTTGCGCCGAGCATGAAGATCTCCGTCTCGCTGTTTATCCAATTCCTTTACCGTTCACGTTTACGTTTGCCGGATGCAAACCAAACAGCTCCTAGGTTGTTTTGTTCATCAGTGTGTAGCAAGACAAGGCAGAGTAGGCGTGGCGGTGTCAATTTTGGTTGTTTGTTCATCAGTGAGTAGTAAGACAAGGCAGAGCAGGCGTGGCGGTGTCGTTGACCCAGAGGTGATGGACGCAACTCTTCTTCTGCTTTAATACAACGATATATGTAAGTCTTTTACATATTTGAGAAAAAAAAATGACTTTGATGCACAAGTCTTATATTTTTGAGGAAAAAAAATGACATTCGATTCTGCTTCATTCGCTATATATCTGCACCAGTGGTTTTACCAATTTTATTTAAGTGCTTGCTACTCCCAAACGCTTGGTCAAGGGAGTTACCTAACGGAAAGCTGGATTGCAGACTTGAGGATTTGAAGACGGGATTGTGATTTGAAAAAATTAAAATGGTTTTATTTAATTAACTCGCTCGTCACTTGAGAAAAAAATACTCACATGGTGGAAATTAAAACGAGCACCTAGCTGGCACGTTTTTCTCATGAGACGACGACACGCACTACTCTTCAAATACCGAATTCATCTGATGAAACGAATACAACGCAAAAACTAGAAAACAGAGCTATGTGCTGCGTTTAGGGGCTTGGTAGCAAAAGATGTATTATTATTACCACCCTCTGTCCTAAATTTTAGATCGTTTTTGCTTTTCTAGTTACCTAATTTTGTTGTGCATCTTGATATACTATATGTCTAGATACTTAAAAAAAAGTTGACTAGATACCTAATAAAATTTGTGTATCTAGAAAAGCCAAAATGACCTATAAATTAAAACGAAAAGACTACTAAACGTAGGCACCTATATGATATATATCCTCCATCCCAAAGCTCATGTTTTGTTAGACATGGTTTTAACAAAGATACTTGCAATTTTGTGGTAGGAAATTGATGTAACTAGATAGTTGTATTCAAAAGTACCTATGATTTATATATATATTAATTAATATGGCTCCGGCACCTATTGGTCAAATCATTACTGTCCTAAAAAAATGTGTTTTATATTTTTGGATGGAGGGTAACTTGCCAAAATATATACTCCCTCTCCTCACAAAACAATTAACTGACATTTTGATGTTGTCGTAGGTCAATCATTTCAAAAACTTTGTCGACAAATGATTTTTTTTATTAAGTGACATTTTCAGGGTGTCTTGCGTCAATCATTTTGAAACCTTGACTATTGAATGATGTCTACATGTTTAGTTTGAATGTATGGAAGTAATGATGTGGGTAGATTTGTCTTGAATATAGTTTATTTCATAAAAACATATATTTTTGCCATATTTACATATGCAGTACTTCAAACTAACCTTGATATAAAAGTGTGCTTACATAACAAGAACAGTGATATATATTTAGGGATTTGAAATAGATGACATCTTAAGGGGAGTATGCCACGTCAAAAAGTAAAAGTCAGTGTCGGTATTTTGAACCGCCAACGAGTAAATTTGTATTTGCGCGTCTAGCCCGGATGGTGTGCTCGGAGGACACAAGGGTTTATACTAGTTCGGCCGGAATGTCCCTACGTCCAGTTGAGGCTGCTCGTGTTACCGGCACAAGTTTGTAGTAGGGGGTTACAAACGGGCGAGAGAGGGAAAATGTCCCAAGTCTCTGGTGGAAGTGTCGAATGGAGTTGAGTCTAGCTGAATTGCTTGCCTTTGAGTCGCTGGACCCCTGTGGGATGCCCTGCTTCCCCTTTTATAGGCCAAGGGGAAGGCTCAGGTTACACTAGAGAGAGAAGCGAGGAGGAAGAGGGCCCCCGAGGCCGCATCGTCCTTTATCTCCCCTACATGGGTCCCGCTGATCCTGTAGACGATGACGCGACACCTCCACGTTGTGGCCCCTGTTCGCCGCTGTTGCCATACACGGGCGTCGTCAGCCAGTCGTGGCGCTCCATCCCGCCCCGACGGACGGCGTGGTCAATAGGCGCCCCTGACGGGAACCGTACGGGGATTAGGCAGATAGTGTTGGCCTACCCAACGCTGTTGGCGACGCGCATTCCTAGGTATGGCTCGTTGTTGATATTTGGTAACGCAATTAGGAAATGATCCGCAAGCGCACGGATATCGGTGAGCACTTCACCCGGGATGTTATCCAGAGTATCGTATTTATTTTTTTACCACTAGGAGAAAGCGTGCATTTGACTAACCAAATCTATTACTACTAACCTTTAGGCTACAACCACTGTGATTTGATGTGAGCGATGTATAGAGAAGACTGCAACTGCACTCTCGTTCTAACCTTGGTAAGGATGATCTACTGCTCTATTGGGGAGGCTCACGGAATCTAGACACCTTAAAGGATGTTCGACCCGCACCTATAAACCCTATCGATCCTGCTAACGGGATATGGAATACAAAGGTAGCTACGGAAATGTCACGTTCCTCGCTACTACCACGGTTCGGCTAGACAGGGGATATCTATGAGTATCCTAGCCCAAACACCTCGTTTACGCTAGAGATGATTACTCTAAACTCTACGCGAAGAGATTAAAGTAAACTCATAAACCAAAGAACAATAAAACAAAGAACTTACTAAAATTTAGAAGTCGAAATACTGAAGAATCCTAGGAGCAAGCCTCGGGCAACCTCGAAGTAGTCACCGACAGGCCGGGCTTCCTTCGATCTATACCTCCACTCTATCTCTCTCAATCTAGAAGAACTAAGTCTAATCTCACATTGGATGCTAAGCCCTAATGAGGTGGGAACCCTAAGGGAACCTCTCTCTCTGAATCCTCTCTGAAAAATATGAAAATAATGGACTTGGATTCTCCTCTCCAGGGGCCAGGGGTCCTGCTTATATAGTCCCTTCAAGTGAACCTGGGCCGTCGGATCAAACCGACATTAATCGCACGGTTTTCCTTGATCCTTTAGGTCGGTGGGGCATAATCCGCGAGACTCGTCCTGATTGGTTGCAGACCTAGGGCGGGCGCCCTGGTCCCGGGCCCGTTCGGCCTCCCGTTCGATCCCGTGGCTTCTGGAGTCTTCTAGATGATAGAAAATCGGTGAACACGTTAATATCTCTATGTAATTCCGACGTGTGGGTCTTTCCTTTGTATTTCCTGATAACCCCCTGCAGAAACAGATAAACAACAAAACTCATGGAATTCTGTCAGATCAAACCCTAATTCTAGGTGTTGCTTGCATATAGGTCATTTTCCTTATTTATTGGATAATTAAAATTGATACTTAAGAACCATCAACAAACACCCCCATACTTAGGCTTTTACTCGTCCTCGAGAAAAGGATGGTTCAGAAAAATAACTGGGGTTGAAACATTGTAAAGCATTCTTTTTATACCTGCAGGGTGTTGTGAATGTCCACTGTGCACTGTAGTCAGGGAAATATATGGTTGAAGTAGAGATCCTTTCTTCTTCTCAACCCTGTCACTTGGAGTTTTTTATATATTTTTGAATAGAAAACTTAGCATACCTTTATCCTCATAGGGGCTCTCAGATCACTCATTTATCTTTTGTATATCTCACTGAGGCTGTTTTAATTTGTAGAAATTCTCAAGCATACTTACTTTGCATATATTGCCTGGGTCAAAACGGGATCCGAGGAGAGGAATGCCATACTCTTAGATCAAAGACTTTGAAAATTAAAACTTGTCAACTCTTACTGGCATATTGCTTATTAGAGGGACCATGGGCTATCATTTTCTTTTTACCATATATATTTTTATCATCTCATTTTTTTCAGGTGGATACTGAGGTACCCCTAATTCTACTTCCGGACACTTGTCCATTTTTCTGCGAGGTTGTCGAGCACTTGCTCCTTTTTATTTCCTCGAAATATATTTTTGCATAGCCCATGCCTCTAATGCAATAATACTTCGGAAGAGTGAATCTTTCTGAATAAAAATGTCTTGATCTTGGGAGCATGATAAATCTCTCAACAAGGGTCTAACTCGTTTTGCACAAACTCAATACAAAGCAAATTAATATTTTTAGGTTTATCAGGCATATAAAATATTGAGGATGGTAGCTATATTTTTGAAGTTTTTGAAAAGAAAATCTCCAAGCGACAAAGATTTCAAGAATAAGATACTCATATTCCACCATCTCACATTCCACAATGACTTGAGTAATACATGGTTTTTAAAATGATTTTCAATAAATGCAGGTTTTCAGAAATATCACAGAGTGAGATTGATCATGATTAAAAATATTTTTGTCTTTTTAAATTATCATGTTAGGAACAATATTCTACACAGCCCAATATGTATTTGTATATATGTAAATAAAGCGTGCAGAATATGTACCTGAATCGTGGAGTGGTGCAATCAAAGTGCATTTACCATGTCGGGGGGATTCCCCCATACTTGTTTCCTGCTTTCTTGCATAAAAATAAAGTGGAGATACACGAGGCATAATAATAATAATAATCTTTATTTGTCTTGAGGTATTTATTACACTGACTAATGAAGCGAACTAATCTAAACTGAATTGAATCTAAATGAATCTAATGATGAAGACTAAGACACACTGCCTCAAGGTCTAATCTAGATAGCTCAGTGTTGCTCTAAATCCCTGATCCTAGCAAGGGCATCAGAAAGGTCACGTTTAAGCGCGAGCACAGTAGTGTTCAGGTTGGAGACCTGCCTACTAAGGGAGCTAACTGTGGACTGAAGTTCCATTATATGTCTATTTGCTGTTCTGATGTCCTCATCCACATCTGCTATGGTCCTGCGGCGCTTCGGTGGTGTCTCAAACGAATTGAGAGCGTGCTTAGGAGCTTCCTTTGGTGGGATGAAGCGAACTTTTGCTGTCCTAACTCCTTCGAAGCGGGGCCTCTCCTTCTCCGTAGTGTAGTGGACGCTGCTGATCTCGCCGCTCCGGTTGGTCTTGACGCCTACAACCCGCTCATTGGGTTTAGGTGGCAGGATTTTCGTGCCGGCTGGTACCTTGACGATGGCTTCTTGCTTGGACGACGGTCCCTTGAGAAGAAGGGGCTGCGGTGGTGCAGTAAGAACTGGTTGGGCGTAGTAGGATGAGATTGAGCTGCGCTGGTTTGATGGTGGGGCTGCTAGCTGTCGCTCTGTGTTGGCCGGGACGTAGGCGTCGGGGTCATCCTTGGGCTTGCGGTTGAGGTCGTAAGGGACGATCTCCCAGTTGCGGTGGGTCTTGTCGGCCATTGGAGAAGCAAGGAACTAGACAAGCTCTAATTGAAGAGGAGAGAAGGATTGAATGAATTGGTGTTGAAAGCTGACGTCAGGGGTCTGTTTATATAGGGGTCAAAAAGTGCCTCTAGGGTTTTCATAGATCCATCCCGCTGCCGGGCGTGCGTAACAACCCATTCGCGGAATTTTCTGGATAACCATAGATGAGGAAAGCACGTCGGAAGAGGCCGGGGCCGAGGGGACACCAGGGCAGGGTGCCCGCCCTCATCCTCAGGGCGCCCGCCCTGGGCCTGCCTCCTCTGCGGGCCCGCTTGCTCGAGCGTGTTTCTAGAAGTATTTTTATCCCGAAAAATATATACGTGGCCCAAAAACGTCAGATTAAAAAGGTCGGGCTTTAATTCTCCATCGGAAGGTAAAAATGGATCACGTCTATTTCTTCTAATTCTTTATTGGGTTCTAAAAATAATTTAAGATGTTGACCATTTACCTTGAATAACGTACCTTCGTCGTTTTGAAGTGTAATAGCTCCGTGGGATGATGAATTGACTACCTTGTATGGTCCTTCCCATTTACTCCGGAGTTTTCCATGCCCGAAAAGCTTCACCCTGGAATTAAAAAGTAATACCTTATCTCCGGGTGAGAACTCCTTCTTCTTGATCCTCTTGTCATGCCATCTTTTGACTCTTTCTTTGTAGATCTTCGAATTGTGATATGCTTTCTCTCGCCATTTTTCCAATTCTGATAGTTGCATTCTTCTATGATCTCCAGCAACATCTAGGTCCATATTCCATCTTCTTATGGCCCAGTGTGCTTTGAACTCTAGTTCAACAGGCAAGTGGCAAGTCTTCCCGTACACCAATTGGTATGGGGTCATTCCAATTGGGGTCTTGTATGCTGTCCGGTATGCCCAGAGTGCATCGGGTAACTTTTCCTTCCATGTTGTTCCCATCTCATTTACTGTTTTCTGAAGAATATTCTTGATTTGCTTGTTGGAAGTCTCTGCTTGGTCACTTGTCTGAGGATGATATGGGGTAGCAACGTTGTGACGGATTCCATGTTTTGCTAGATAATGCTCAAAGCGTTTGTCGATGAAGTGTGATCCCCCATCACTTATCACCACCCTAGGGACTCCAAATCTTAGAAATATAATCTCTTCAAACATCCTCTTTGAATTAATATTGTCGGCACGCTTGCAAGGTAGTGCTTCTACCCACTTGGAGACGTAGTCAACTGCCACCAAGATGAATTCACACTTCTTTGATGGAGGAAATGGACCCATGTAGTCTATTCCCCAAACATCAAAGAGCTCAATCTGAAGGTTGTTGGTGAGTGGCATATCATCTCTTGTATTTATGTTTCCGTGCCTTTGACATGGCCCACATCTTCTGATATATTGCCTTGTGTCTTCATACATTGTAGGCCAATAGAATCCACATTGCCAGATCTTTGAATGTGTACGGAATGCTCCATAATGACCTCCGTATGGTGATGAATGGCATCTGTCGATGATCTTCCACCCTTCCTCAGTGGTCACACACCTTCTGAGTAAGCCATCAGCGCATACTCGGAAGAGGTATGGCTCATCCCATATGTGTGAACGACTTTCTTGAATAAGCTTCTTTTTATTCGCTCCTGGTGGTACATACCCTGAAACCATAAAATTAACAATATCTGCATACCAGGGGTCAGACCTGTTGATTCCATAGAGCATGTCGTCCCGGAGTGAATCATTAATGGGTGTTTCCTGTGGATCCTTAAAGTGCATTCTAGACAAGTGATCAGCAACAGAATTTTCTACTCCCTTTTTATCTTTTATTTCTAAGTCAAATTCTTGGAGTAACAAGATCCATCTAATTAGGCGAGGTTTAGCATCTTTTTTAGTGAGCAAATATTTTAGTGCAGCATGATCAGTGTAAACAATTATTTTAGCTCCTACTAAGTAAGATCTAAATTTATCAATGGCAAAGACAACAGCCAGAAGCTCTTTTTCAGTGGTTGCATAATTAAGTTGAGCTCCTGTCAAAGTTTTACTGGCGTAAGCAATTGCATGATGCTTCTTGTCTTTTGTTTGCCCCAAAACTGCCCCCACAGCATAATCACTAGCATCACACATAATTTCAAAAGGCAACGACCAATCAGGGGGTTGAATGATTGGTGCAGAGATGAGTGCATTCTTTAATAATTCAAAAGCTTTTAAACATGCATCATCAAATTCGAAAGGAGCATCCTTGGCTAGCAAAAGAGTGAGTGGTCTAGCAATAAATGAAAAATCTTTTATGAATCTGCGATAAAAACCAGCATGGCCAAGAAAGCTTCGAATTCCTTTTATATTCACAGGTGGAGGTAGTTGTTCTATTACTTCAATTTTAGCTTTATCTACCTCAATACCTCTTTTAGACACTAGGTGTCCTAGCACTATTCCTTCCCTAACCATAAAATGACATTTTTCCCAGTTAAGGACTAAGTGCTTTTCTTTGCATCTTTGCAAAACCTTGTCTAAGTTTTCAAGACAATTATCAAAAGTTTTTCCATAAACAGAAAAATCATCCATGAAAACTTCCATAATCTCTTCAATCATGTCATAAAATATAGACATCATGCATCTTTGAAAAGAAGCTGGTGCATTACATAGCCCAAAAGACATTCTACGATAAGCATAAGTTCCGTATGGACAGGTAAAAGTGGTTTTGCTTTGGTCATCAGGATGGATCGGGATCTGGTGGTACCCTGAATATCCATCTAAGAAACAGAAGAACGAATGGTTCGCTAACCGCTCTAACATCTCATCTATAAAAGGTAAAGGAAAGTGATCCTTTTTCGTGGCTTTATTCAGTTTTCTATAGTCAATGCACATCCGCCACCCTGTGACGGTGCGTTGCGGAATTAGCTCGTTCTTCTCATTTGTAACAACAGTCATGCCTCCCTTTTTAGGCACAACTTGAACAGGGCTCACCCACTCACTATGCGGCACAGGATATATAATCCCTGCATGCAGCAACTTTATAACTTCCTTTTTAACTACTTCTCTCATCGCGTTGTTGAGTCTACGTTGGGGTTCCCGAGAAGGTGAAACAGAAGGATCTGTCGGAATGCGATGGGTGCAAATCATAGGACTGATTCCTGTAAGATCTTGGAGTGAGTAGCCAAAGACTGAGTGATGTTTTTCTAAAACGGTCATTAATCGTAGAGTTTGTTCCTGAGTGAGTTTATTACTAATGATCACAGGAAACTCTGGATTATTGTTTAGGAAAGCATAGATAAGACCGGGTGGTAAAGTTTTAAGCTCTATAGGAGATCTGGGTATTTCTGCAAACTCATCTAAAGGTTCAGGTTCAGAAGGTTCAGCTTCCTCTTCTATGAAGAAAGGGGCTTCTTCTTCTAAGTCTGATTCATTTAAAAGTTCTAGAGACGCAGCTTTTACCTCTTCCATAGGATCAGGCAAAAGAGATGACTCGATCTTATTATTCAAGGAGTGAGAAATTGTCATAGGGAATTTAAAATCCTTTCCAAAAGAAATGTGTAGCTTTCTAGTTTGACCTTCATAAAGGAGTCTTCTAAATGGTTGTCCTATCAACAGGTCGAAGTCCCATGTATCAAAGATATAAAAGTTCAAATGAATCATGGAGCCTTCTACCATAAAGGGTAGGACATTCACAATTCCAAGACTGGGGACCAATCGTCCCGAAGATTCCTTCATGAACTTTGTTGTGGGGGTTAAAATTAATTTTCCAAATAATTTAAGTGCAAAAGCTTCAGACATGATATTGATCCCCACAACAGGATTATAGAGAGCATCAAATTGATCAGAATCATAAGCACAACGTATAGTGATAGGAGGTGTATCCAAACGGATCACTTCAGAGGAAAGCTCTGACTCCTCCAACCATTCGCTACTCATGACTGAGATAAGCTCTCTCAATTGATATTCACTTGGTAAACAAATGCTATAATGGCCGCTTTGGGGTTTGTCTATAGAATGGTAGTTTGAAATGTTTCCAAAATCGGCAAAAAGATCGGATTCTATATCCAGCATGAAATCAGGTGGTGGAATTTCTTCCTTTTGTGGCTCAAAACTTGGGATAGCTGAAGTAGGTGAAGAATTCGGCAGAGTGTCTACTTCGGCTTCGTAGGTTTCATCATGGAGGGTATTATCCATCTCAGCTTCTAGGATTCTATCTAGGATCGCTCTAGCTTCATCAGTAGGGATACGAAAGAAAGAACCTCTAGACATTGTATGTAGCATTTGTTTATGATCTTTCTGAAGACCTCGAAAGAAATGAAAAAGGAGAATAGGGTCTTCAATATTGAGTTTTGGACCAGATTCTAAAAGATCAGAAAAACGTTTCCAAGATTTTCCCAAAGTTTCATTTTCTTTTTGTTTAAAAGATAGAACTTCGAGTCTAAGGTCGGCGATACGATCGAGGGAATAAAAATCTAAACAGAAGTTGGCTCGTAAGACTCCCCATTCACCTCGTTGTTGACTTACCTTCTGACTATACCATCGTCTAGCTTCTCCTCTTAAGGAAAAAGGAAAAAGCTTCCAACGTAAAGTCTTATCAGAAATGCCTTCAATGCAAAGACAATCGCATGTTTGCTCAAAATCTCTAATATGAAGGTAAGGATTTTCGTCTTCCTTTCCCGAAAAGGATAGGTTCTCAATCATGGCAATTAACCTTGAACTTAACCTATACTGGGATGTTTGGATAGGCTGTGATGACTCCCATGGTAAAAGGTCAGTTTCCGAAGGTGTTGCAAATTGATAGATTGATTTAGAATCTTGGTTCTCCATAAGGTAAGAATAAAGAAAAGATAAGGAATAAAAAGATAAAGAAAGATAAAAGTATAGGTACAAGCTAGTAGTAAGATTCAAGGTTATCTCAGCAAACCGTCTTTCTCCCCGGCAACGGCGCCAGAAATGCTTGTTGATATTTGGTAACGCAATTAGGAAATGATCCGCAAGCGCACGGATATCGGTGAGCACTTTACCCGAGATGTTATCCAGAGTATCGTATTTATTTTTTTACCACTAGGAGAAAGCGTGCATCTGACTAACCAAATCTATTACTACTAACCTTTAGGCTACAACCACTGTGATTTGATATGAGCGATGTATAGAGAAGACTGCAACTGCACTCTCGTTCTAACCTTGGTAAGGATGATCTACTGCTCTATTGGGGAGGCTCACGGAATCTAGACACCTCAAAGGATGTTCGACCCGCACCTATAAACCCTATCGATCCTGCTAACGGGATATGGAATACAAAGGTAGCTACGGAAATGTCACGTTCCTCGCTACTACCACGGTCCGGCTAGACAGGGGATATCTATGAGTATCCTAGCCCAAACACCTCGTTTACGCTAGAGATGATTACTCTAAACTCTACGCGAAGAGATTAAAGTAAACTCATAAACCAAAGAACAATAAAATAAAGAACTTACTAGAATTTAGAAGTCGAAATACTGAAGAATCCTAGGAGCAAGCCTCGGGTTAGGAGAACTTGATCCTGCAGGTACAACCTCGAAGTAGTCACCAACAGGCCAGGCTTCCTTCGATCTATACCTCCACTCTATCTCTCTCAATCTAGAAGAACTAAGTCTAATCTCACATTGGATGCTAAGCCCTAATGAGGTGGGAACCCTAAGGGAACCTCTCTCTCTGAATCCTCTCTGGAAAATATGAAAATAATGGACTTGGATTCTCCTCTCCAGGGGCCAGGGGTCCTGCTTATATAGTCCCTTCAAGTGAACCTGGGCCGTCGGATCAAACCGACATTAATCGCACGGTTTTCCTTGATCCTTTAGGTCGGTGGGGCATAATCCGCGAGACTCATCCTGATTGGTTGTAGACCTAGGGCGGGCGCCCCAGGGTCCAGGGCGGGCGCCCTGGTCCCGGGCCCGTTCGGCCTCCCGTTCGATCCCGTGGCTTCTGGAGTCTTCTAGATGATAGAAAATCGGTGAACACGTTAATATCTCTATGTAATTCCGACGTGTGGGCCTTTCCTTTGTATTTCCTGATAACCCCCTGCAGAAACAGATAAACAACAAAACTCGTGGAATTCTGTCAGATCAAACACTAATTCTAGGTGTTGCTTGCATATAGGTCCTTTTCCTTATTTATTGGATAATTAAAATTGATACTTAAGAACCGTCAACACTCGTCATGACCACAAGTCACATCAAGACGTGCCCGCTCCCTTCTTGACGTCAGGAGCATGGTCCTGGGCCTATGCTTCATGCCCATGGTGGTTGGAGACAGCGCAAGCCCCCGCGGGGGGCCTACGCTCTCGCCTGAGGCAGGATTCGCTTCCCAGGATAGGGCAAGGCGGAGTCCCCCCTCGAGGGGTTAGGCGAGACAGAGCCCGCACCCTTGTGGTCGGGCAAGACGCAACCTGCGCCCCTAGGGTCGGGCTAGACGGAGCCTGCACCCCTAGGGTCGGGCGAGACGGAGCCCGCACCCTTAGGGTCAGACGAGACGGAGTCCGGACCCTTGGGGTCAGGCGAATCAGAATCTTCCTCGGAGGGGTCAGACAGGACCGTAGTCATGCCCTTGATCGTCTGGGTGGATTAATGTCGATGTCCATTAGTTCCCTTTCTCCGGGTATCCTAATATTGTTTCCCGACGGTCAGATACAACACATGACTAGCATAATAAAAATAAAAAGTCAAAAAATAAGAGGAGTGGGCTCAAATAGCAAAATAGTGGGACCACCGTCCTTTGATCCTGCGGGAGATATTACTGTTGAATTATACTGAGGTTTACTGGGTAAATATGCAAGGGTTTACACAGATGGTTCAAACAACATGAGAACAGATAATAAACACCCAAGATCCTATGTTGCTTATGCACGTCAAGCTCCTCCGCACGACAAGAGCGTTAAAAGTACAGAGGCGTACACAGTTTAGTGAATGGAAACTAAGGAACGCCGTCCTTCACATTGTCCTTTTAGATCTAGAGAAGACATAAGAAATACGTCCCTATCGACAAAAAGAAGTGGAATTCAAGAAATATCTTAAGGCAAAATCGATGGGTCTGACTGCAATACAGAAAGCAAAGGTGAGACAATACTCTAGACCGACCTAGATAGGGAAATGATATACTAATACTCATTTTTTCCAACTACACGCAAATGTCAAGCGAAGGAAAACATATATAAGCACAATTCAGAGTTAGGAGGGGTCTCTCAATGTTAACAAAGGTCGTTGTTGAGTTCTTCGCCAAAGCTGTAGGAACAAGAACAACAAGGACGCGGTCAATCAGTTGGGAAATGCTGGATGCTAGATTACTCTCTGCATAACTTTAATAGACATGTTTTTTATTACAGAGCATACTTAGCATAATCAAAGAGCTTCCACTAAAAAAAAGCTCCAGGAGTAACTCTGTTTTGTTTCCCTTTTGTGTTTGTTTTCCTTATGGAGCTTTTGTATCATGACGCATAGTTGTGTATCATTCCCAAATGGTAGAAGCTGGAACTTTGTTATCTTATCTAAAAAAGAAAAAGCCCCAGGATCAGATCGTTTTATCGGTATCTTCTATAAGCAGAGTTGGGAGACAATCAAGAACGAGTTGGGAGACAATCAAGAATGACAACCACAGAAACAAAAAGTGTAGTTGTTGAATGAAGCAAATATAGTTCTACTCCCTAAGAAGGAGGAAGCACAAACAATGTCCGAGTATAGATCGATTAACCTAATTAATAGTATCGTAAAAATCATTACAAAAATCCTTGCAAATAGACTAGCTCCATATATGAATGAGCTGGTTTCACATGCTCAGAATGCATTCATCTAGAAAAGGTGTATACATGACAATTTCTTTATGTACAAAAAGTGATTCAACTTTTGCACAAAAAACAACCAGCGCTCTTTATAAAACTAGACATCTCCAAAGCTCGGCGGATGCTATCACACATTAGGGTTTGCAAAATAAGAGTGGGAAGGAAGAGACCCCTTGCCCTCGTGCTCATGGCACTGTATATTGACAACGACAATTTACAAGTGCCCCCTTTTGGTGGGGTTGGGTTTTACATGTCACTCTGATGGCACTAGTTGGGCCTCTTCTTAGGATACTTGGCCCATATGAATATAGGCTCCTCCAACACACAGAAATGGCTACTCTAAAGAATCGACAGGATGTGGCGGCGTAGTTTTCTTTGGCAAGGAGAAACACCTGAGAACATCATTGGAGGACATTCGTTGATCAACTAGCCCAAATCCTTCCTTCCCAAGGCGAAGGGAGGTCTGGGGATACTCGACTTAGAGAGGTTCACTAGAGCTCTCCGATTGAGATGGTTATGGTTTAAGTGGAAACAAAACGAAAGACTGTGGAGCAATATGGAGATTCCTTGTGACAAATCTAATCACGATCTCTTCAATTCATCAACTATAGTCACCATAGGCAATGAAAAAATAGCCTCTTTCTGGACACCAACTTGGATCAATGGAACATCGGCCAAGGCAATTGCACCCTGTTATATCAAAAGATTCGGAGGGAAAAAAATCATAGTTCAAAAAGTTTATGGAATACAATAGATGGATTGGCCACATATACCCCCAAAATATTCAAGGTGAGGTCTCAGATTTTGTGAACCCGTGGGAGGCTATCAAGGACATTCGATTAAGGAAGTGTTTAGGACTACTTCACTCCATATTTTTCAGCTCTATTCACGTTTAGCCAAATAGGTTCAACTCCACACTACTCTGCTCTAAGAAAAAAAGATAGAATTGTGAGAGCACTTAAAGGAGTGCTCCATAAACTCTATATTTTTTTGACTCCACGGTGAATTTTATGGAGCAGAGCTTGTGGAGCGGTGCCAAACACGCTCTGAATAGTGTGGCGGATGATGAAATTAAATGGCGCTAATAAGTCGTGTTAGGCGGCTGCTATTTATTAAGTTTGCTGCTGCTGCTGTTAATGAATTCACTCTGCCTCCACTAACCACTGCATATGTGGCCTTGTTTAGATGGTTAAAAAGTGCCAAAATTTTTTGCATAGTAACTGTCACATCGAATCTTTAAACGCATGCATGTAGCATTAAATGTAGGTAAAAAAAATAACTAATTGCACAATTTGTCTGTAAATATCGAGACGAATCTTTTGAGCCTAGTTAGTCCATGGTTAGACAATTTTTGCCAAATAACAACGAAAAGTGCTATAGGAATTTTTTTCCCAAAAATTTTCACAACTAAACATGCCCTGTATGTGTGTGTATGTCCATCCATATCCTCCATCTACCTGCCTCCAACACCCAACCACCTACTGCCCAGCTCTTAACTGTACGATGATGATGGAATATCCACCATTCCACCGAAAGAAACTGCATGCATACCATGCAAGACATCTGTCATCAGCCATCGCTAGCTACTGTAGCCAGCTCACAGATCCATCTCACGCCTATTTAAGAGCACCTCCAGTGTTGGCGCAAAAGCAAACCAGGGCTATCAAAGCGAATCATGCCCACCGCGAACCGTGGGAGTCAGACTCGGACCTTAGGCCGTGTTTAGATGCAGAATTCGGCGGGCCGAATTGGGACAATGAGTATTAAATGCGCACTGTATCAATTCGTTTGTATTTGGTAAAAATTGTTCAAACTTTGACTAATTATGCTTAAAATGTTCGTCTCGCAAAGTACAACAAAACTGTGTAATTAGTTTTTAATTTCATCTACATTTAGTATTCCATGCATGTGCCGGCATTTTGATGTGATGGGAATCTTTTTTTTTATAGTGGAATTTGAGGTTGAAATTTGGCATCTAAACAAGGCCTTATAGACGAGCCGCACTAAGCCGATTAAAATAATATATACATGCACATGGCCGTTCCGACTCGATTCGTTCTCCTGTGGTCAATTAAAATAGAACGTGTACAGGGCACATGACCGTTGGGCAAGGAGCCGTTGGCCCAGGCAGGCTTGCCTGTTTCCTCCTACATATACAAGAACTTTGGATCCATGCCAATTCATACAAACTACACCTGAAATATGGAGAACTCATCCAGATATAGTTTCACAAATATGTCGAACTCTGCGATGGCAAGCTCAGATCAACAGAATACAAACAACCAACAACAGGGTCTGCAGCCCCCTTTTTCCATGAACTTTCCACCATATCAGTTTGGTCCCAACTTTCAAACTCCCTTCTACCCATAAAGTTTCCATCCATTTGGAGGTCCTCCAAGTTTTCAGCAGCTCCTAAGTTCAGGATATCAGCAAGGCATTCCTTTCCATGATAATTTCTATGGTGTGGATATGACTGGTGGTTCTTCATCACCGGTTGCTTCAGCATCATTGTTTGGAGTTGATGATGGCAATGGTTCTAGATGTGAGGGCTCAGCTTCACCGGTAAGCTCTCCAATACCTCCTGTAGTGAATGCAAACAAAGATCCAATTAGGATTGAATAATGGAGTGATGCTGGTTCAAATGAGGAAAAAAAGGGTGGACGCATGTATTGGTTTGAAAAAGACAACCTACGACCGCTAAGTGCTTGGCTCAACGACTCAAATAACCCAATTGATGGCAATTCAAAGGCAAGAGCTCATTACTGGAAGGAAGTTGCTACTGAATATAACAACAATGCTCCTAAGGACCAACATTATTCCACTGCATATTCTCACTCACCAGCTAGCACTGTCTCACTGCATTCCAAAGCTAGCACACCCACACAGTCGTACACAGCCAGGCACTCAGCACACAAGAGGTCGACATGGCTCGCAGCATGCAGCTCGTGGCGATCGCCGTCGTGGCCGCGGTGCTGCTGGCGGCGGCGACGACCTCGGAGGCCGCCGTCACCTGCGGGTAGGTGAACTCCGCCATCGGCCCGTGCCTCACCTACGCCCGCGGCTCGGGCTCCGCACCCTTCGCGGCCCGCTGCAGCGGAGTCAGGAGCCTCAACTCCGCCGCCAGCACCAGCGCCGACAAGCGCACCGCCTGCAACTGCCTCAAGAGCGCCGCCGGACGTGTCAGCGGCCTCAACGCCGGCAACGCCGCCAACATCCCCTCCAAGTGCGGCGTCAGCATCCCCTACACCATCAGCACCTCCATCGACTGCTCCAGGTACGTACAACCGTACGGTCCAAGTCAAGTCATCTAACTCGATCAACAAGTACGTACGTCGTTTGATTTGTGGTTCTCTTCCGTTCCATGCATGATCCATGCAGGGTGAACTAAACCTAGCTAGACGACGACGACGACGGCGGCCGGCGCCACCGGAGCATCGATCATGACTTCATGAGTACCTATATATCTACGCATGATGGATGAGTCGTCTACTGCTACGTACTACTGAATAAAAATCTCACCGTCCGTACGTGTCGTCGTGTACGCTGTGATACGCCTGCATCGTAGCGTGCACGTCCACGTGTGTGTGACAGACTGCTGTTTTGTTTTTATTTCCACATGTACGCTTGATCGCTCCTCCGCCGATCCGTCTCCGTACGGTTTTGGAGAGGAGACCCGGTTTGTACTGTGTTCACTGCTGCTACCTTATGATACACACACGCATCTTTTTGTTTGCAAATTGTGTTATGCATGCATGCGCCGTAGCCATATACAAGAGAAAGTTAATTTTACTCTCAACGTAAACAGGAAACAAAGAACTACGTACTGTACGACGACTAGGACAAACTCTAACAACACCATCCTGTTAGACTTTTAGGACCACAATGAGTAGATCGGTGGGTATTATTAGGACTTCCAGTACACATCTAGATGCAATGGGGTAAAGTGAGAATGTGCAAACCAGCGGGAGGCGTGGATGAAGAGGAACCGGAGGCAGCCATATCGTCCGTGGAGTGGTCGTCGGTGTCGGAGAAGAGGGCGTGACGGCAGTGCTTCCCGTCACCTCCTGCGCCCCTCTCTGGATCGGGTCTTAGGGTCTGTTAGGTGGGAGTACGGCTCAGGCGAACCTCGTGTCCAGAGCCGCCGGCCCCCACCTCTATATATAGCGCAGGGTGACGGAGGCCCGCCAGCCATGGATGGGCTGGGCGCCCCCGATCAGGGCGCGGATCAAAGGCCCAACAGACCGTTGGGTCTGTTAGTGGAGATCATTCCAACATTCTCCCCCTTGATTTCAACTTATACCTTTACTTTAATCTTTGACTTTAATACTCTCACTTTTATTTGTCCCATCACATATTAGTGCATAGAGCATGTTTTATCATCACTGTCTATTGCCGATAGATTTGACAGCTACAATGCACACCTCTATTTTGAAACAGATTCTTTAACTTTGGGCCCTTTTAGTTGTCCAGGAATCATAGGCTTTCCCTTAAACCCATGCCGGCTACATGTTCTCTGAACACGTTGGGTGGTAAGCCTTTCGTAAGCGGATCCGCGAGCATCTTCTCGGTACTTATATGCTCGAGACTTATAACATGATCCCGGACTTTATCTTTTACAATATAATACTTTATGTCAATGTGTTTGGCAGCACCACTTGACCTATTGTTGTGAGCGTACTGTACTGCTGGATCATTATCGCAGTATAACTTTAGTGGCTTATGTATGCTGTCGACCACCTTCAAACCGGGTATGAACTTCTTCAGCCAGTTCACCTGCCCCGTTGCCTCGTAACATGCTACAAACTCGGCATACATTGTGGACGATGTAGTGACGGTTTGTTTTGAGCTTTTTCATGAAATAGCTCCTCCCGCGAGAGTGAACACATATCCTGACGTGGATTTTCTATCATCTCCCGCATAATCAGAATCCGAATACCCCACTATCTGGAGAGAATCTGATTTTCTGTACGTCAACATGAGGCCTTTCGTACCTTGCAAATATCGCAAGACTTTCTTTACCAATTTCCAGTGTTCAATTCCTGGATTACTTTGAAATCTGCCAAGCAACCCGGTAACAAAAGCTAAGTCAGGGCGCGTGCACACTTGAGCATACTGTAGGCATCTGACAGCAGAAGCATACGGAACCGCTTTCATTTGATCGAGCTCGTATTGGTTCTTAGGGCATTGAAAATCCCCATATCTGTCGCCCTTGACCATGGGTGCAGGTGAGGCACTACATTTATGCATACTGAATTTCTTTAAAACCTTTTCTATGTATGCCTTTTGTGATAGTCCTAATACCCCTTTACTTCTATCTCGGTGAATCTCTATGCCCAAAACAAATGAAGCTTCACCAAGATCTTTCATATCAAATTTTGAAGATAAAAACTTCTTTGTCTCCAGTAGTAGACTGACATCACTACTAGCGAGTAAGATATCATCTACATACAGGATTAGGAAGATATATCTTCCATTCTTAAACTTTGCATAAACACAATTATCCTCAATATTTTCTTTAAACCCAAAATCTTTTATGGTTTTGTCAAACTTCAAGTACCATTGTCTCGAAGCTTGCTTTAACCCATAAATTGATTTCTTTAAGCGGCATCCCATTCGTTCTTTTCCTTCCATGACAAAACCTTTCGGTTGTGCCATGTAAACATTTTCCTCCAGATCCCCATTCAGGAATGCCGTTTTCACATCCATCTGATGTAATTCCAAATTATAGTGTGCCACTAATGCCATTATACTTCTAAAGTAATCCTTACATGAGACTGGAGAAAACGTCTCATTGTAATCAATCCCTTCTCTTTGCGTGAAACCTTTTGCCACAAGTCGCGCTTTAAACCTTTCAATATTTCCTTGGGAGTCACGTTTCGTCTTGTAGACCCATTTACAACCTACTGTCTTGGCTCCTTTAGGAATAGGTTCTAGGTTCCAAACTTTATTGGTACTCATTGACTTTATTTCATCTTCCATGGCCTCAAGCCACTTGGATGAATTATCGCTTCTCATGGCTTCTTCAAATGAAGTGGGATCACCCTCCACTTGAAATTCTTCAGTGTTATAAACCTCATAATCATCAGGTATAGCTGATCTTCTAACTCTTTGAGACCTTCTAGGGGCCTCCACATTTGGCACATCTTCTGTTTGGGGCTGTTGTTGCTCCCCCTCATCTGTGGCATCAGTTTGTATAGGTTCCTGAAGAACAGGTTCCTCATCATTGTTTATTGTCACCACAGGAGAACTGACAACAGGTGTTGGCACTACAGTATCTTGCACTGTTGGTGCAACAAGAACAGGTAGTTCAAAGAATGGTTCCTGAATCATCAGATTGGGCACACATACCCGCTTCTCCTCAAGAATAATTTCTCGAGCTACCATGCTCCCCCTCATCATTTCATCCTCTAAGATAACAGTATGTCTCGTTTCTACAAACTTTGTGTATCTGTTTGAACAGTAGAAACGAAAACCTTTTGACTTTTCAGGATAGCCAATGAAATGGCAACTGACTGTTTTGGGATCTAACTTCCCAATGTTTGGGTTAAACACTTTTGCCTCAGCAGGACTCCCCCACAACGCAAGTGTTTTAGTGAGGGTTCTCTTCCTGTCCACATCTCATATGGTGTTTTGGGCACCGCTTTACTTGGTACTCTATTTAGAATATGAATGGCGGTTTTTAACGCCTCCATCCATAGACTCAATGGCAAGTCAGAGTAACTCATCATACTACGCACCATATCCATCAAGGTACGGTTACGCCTTTCAGCTACTCCGTTCTGCTGAGGTTCGCCCGGTGTAGAATACTGGGCAACAATGCCATTCTCCTGTAGAAACCTTGCAAAAGGTCCAGAAACTTGGCCATAGGGGGTATGCCGACCGTAGTACTCCCCACCACGATCGGACCGGACCACTTTAATCTTTAAATTATGTTGATTTTCAACTTCAGCCTTAAATATTTTAAATTTATCCAACGTTTCATTTCTTTCTTTAATTGGATAAATGTAACCATAACGGGAGTAATCATCTGTGAATGTTATGAACGAGTCAAAACCATCCACGCTTTTCACAGGAAAAGGACCACAGATGTCTGTGTGAATTATCTGTAGAATTCCTGTGCTTCGTTTAGCATCCTTTTTAATTTGCTTTGTGTATTTTCCTTTAATACATTCTCTACACTGTTCAAAGTCTGAGAACTCTAATGGAGGAAGAATATCATTCTTAACTAGTCTCTCTATTCTCCCCCTCGAAATATGGCCTAAACGACAGTGCCATAATTTCGACGACGCATCTTGAGTTCTCTTTCGTTTTCTATTTGTATTCTCAGACGAGGATACATTTTCATTCACATCACATATGGAATTCACACTTTCACGAAGTGATAACAAGTAAAGCTCGCCTTGCAGGAATGCAAGACCAATACATGCATTATTAAACATTATCTTACATTTGTCATTTCCAAAATGGCAATCATAACCATCATTGTCCAAACATGAAACAGAAATCAAGTTTCTTTGTAAAGTAGGAACATAAAGAACATCTCTAAGTAGAAGCGCAGAACCATCAGCAAGTTCTAGTGAAAGATCACCAACGGCTTCAACATCTGCTTGGACTCCATTTGCGACTTTAATGCATCTTTCTCTTCTTTGCATAGTCCTTGTCGAACGGAATCCCTATAATGAATTAGCAACATGAACAGTTGCACCTGAGTCAATCCACCAAGTAGATTTCGAATACTGTACATACAGAGATTCATTTATGAACGTAATAATGTTCTCACATTTCTTTGCCATGATCATCTTTAGGAAATCGGGACAGTCTTTCTTGTAATGTCCCGTCTTCTTACAGTGAAGACACTGATCTTTGTCCGCAGTAAACTTCTGATGAGACTGGTTTTGCATGGGGGCCTTTCCCTGAGCCTTTGAGGAGTTAGAGTTAAAGTTCTTTTTCTTGTTATCTTTCAAATAGTTAATGGAACCTCCATTTGAAACTTTTATCCTGTCCTCCTCCTGAGCACACATAGCCATGAGCTTTTCTAAATTCCATTTCTCTGGTTGCATGTTGTAATTGACAACAAAGGTGTCATACTCTTTTGGCAGGGAAGCAAAAACCAGATGAATAAAGAACTCTTCTTTGAGAGCTAGATCCATTGGTTTCAGCTTAGAAGTCTGAATGTTCATTCTTAATATGTGCTCTCTTATGCCACCACCTGTATATTTTTCTGTAATCAGCTGCTTTATCAGCTGGGTGGCATAAGTCTTTGAAGAGCCAGTGAACTGACTCTTTATGCGCTCAAGGCATTATGTGACCGTGTCACAATCTGGAATTGAGCCCACCAGTGCAGGCTCTATTGTATTCTTTATCACAGCTAAACATTTCTTGTTTGCTGTGGCCCACTTTGCCTTTTCAAGGTCATAGGACATCTTTACGGGAGCAAAATCCCGCTCTCTTGTCTGCCATGCAGCATCAGTCTCATCAGCTTCCCTCACCGGTGCCTGAGGCTCAACAGGGCACGGTGCGGTCACTACCCAGTCAACTTCACCCAAGATGAAGGCTAGGTCAAGCTTTCTTCTCCATTCAATGTAGTTATCTCCTTTGAGGGTAGGGATATCTTTAATGCAACCCATCAAGGAGTACCCACCTGAAATCACAATCCATTTAGAGTGAGAACATAACAACAACAATTGCATGCCTTAATTCCAACGTTGGTTAAAAAATTAAAACATACAACTGTTAATTGCAATAATTCTACATCACCGTTGGGCAGAAAATAGAATTAATGCAAGAAAAATCATAATTAACACTATAATATTGCCATTAATCGACGTTGGCCAGAATAATAACAATATTATAATGAACTGTGAATTTATCCATTTTCAAAATTAAATTATCCCGTTGGTTCGAATTTAATAATGAGGTGATAACTTTAAATACGCAGCGGAAAAACTCAAAATTATACTTTGAAATAACAATCTCCAAAAGCATCTTTAACTTTACTTAATTACTTTTTGCTCAAATTTGTACGTTGGTCAAAACTTGAGCAAGATACAATCAAAAAATGCCCCTGGAAAAAGGTAAAACAGTGTTCATATTGATCTCTGTCAATTCGGCCTTGATGGCCCAGCTGCAGCCCGCGGACCAGCTACTGGCAGCAGGCCTGCTGGCCTCCCCCTTTTTTTTGTTTTGTTTTTGCCAATCTTTTCCTTTTGGCCCAATACGGCCCAAGTCGGCACTGCAGTTCACCAGGTCGGAAAAAAATAAAACCGAAGCCCAGTCCACTCGGTCCATCAACCGGCGGCCTTGTTGCTCGGCCTTAGCACGCAGGCTGGCCGGCTCCCCGCGCCCAGGTGAAAGCCCAAGTTTGGTTTTGGTAATTAATGACACCAAGTTGCTAATGCTATTGTATCAAGTGTGATTAAGCTAGGCATAAGCAACATGTGATGGAGGTGGATGTGGCAAGGAGTTGTGGCCACAAGATCACAAAGAAATGGTGCATGGACATGAAATGATGATCATGGTGGAGATGCACATGAAATGATGGACATGATGATCAAGTGAAGGAGAAGGATCTAAGAGCGCAAGGAAAAGGTATAATCATAGGGTTTTCCTTTTGCCGGTCTAAGATGAGTAGAGAAGTGATTGACCGGGTTTAGGATACATAGCCGACTATCAAGAGGGGCAATCACGGTTAGCTCGGAAATCAAGTGCCACTAGATCAATGTCTTGAGCATATGCATTTAGGATCTAGTAAAGAGCTAACATAACGCCTTAGAAAATGTTTGTGAAAATGCTAACACACGAGCACAAGGTGGTGATCACTTGTTGGTGTTGGCACATTTGCGAAGGCGGTGAAGTTTAAGCAGTAGAGAGGGGTTTGGGTTCCTCTCTCCCTCCCGTCGAGCTTGCGAGGCGGGATTCGGCGCTTTTTGGAGAAGTGAAATGCCTATTTTCTATTGCGCCGAAAGTTGGAAAAGAAACGGAGGCGAACGGAGGTCACTGCGTGCACCGGACGCTGCACCGGACGCGGTTACTGTGCGACCAGCGCGTCCGGTCAGGCGAACGGCGGTTCACGAGGACCACCGGACGCGGTGCGCGTCCGATCATAGGTGACCGGACGCGGTGCGCGTCCGATCCGGACGCGTCCGGTCGTCCAGGGAGCTTACTGGACTCCCACCGGACGCGGGCACTGTGGCGTCCGGTCAGTTCTTCAGCGCGTCCGGTCGTTGTTTCGCGGTGCGCGGCTCGGTGTTGACCGGCGCGTCCGGTGGGTCACGGGACCGGCGCGTCCGGTCGTGACCAGCGCGTCCGGTCGCTCGGTCGAGCGCGTCCGGTCAACGGTAACGGCTAGTTCTGACGCGCACTGTTCACGTCTGTCACGTAGTAACCGGACGCGTCCGGTCACCCTGACCGGAGCGTCCGGTCAGCGCGATTTCTGCCGCGTCGGTTGTAACGGCTAGCTGCGTACCCCTTCGTTTTAAATAGATGGTGGCCGGGGTTTGAGGGCAACTCTTGCACATTTTGAGACATAGAGACATCCTTTGAGCTAGAGAACAACCCCTCCACTCATCTCTTTGATTGTTTGCACATCTTGAGTGAGATTGAGTGAGATTCAAGTGCATTGCTTGAGAGTTGCATTCTAGAGGCACTTGATCTTCGAGTTGCTGCGGATTTCTTGTTACTCTTCCATGTTTCCCGACACGGTAGACGGCTTGGAGCAGCGGAGGTGATTGAGCTCGCAATTGGAGATTGTTGGAGCCTTCACCAAGTGTTGTAAGGGGTTCTTGATCCTTCCCCGCGGGAGTTCGCAAATTGGATACTCTAGTGGAGCTCGTGGCTTGGAGGATTCCCATCTTGTGTGCGGTTGTGCGGCGCCCGCCGAGGGCTCAACTCTTGATAGTGGATTAGCTCGCGAACCGACAAGTGGGTGCATCGCCACAACGAGGAGTAGCTTGCCGGGAAGCAAGTGAACCTCGGGATAAATTCTTGTGTCTTTCTCTTCCCGAGGATTTCTCTTGTGTGATTGATTGATTGGTACTTCTCGTCTCTACACGGCGGTATAATCACTCGAAGCTCTTCTCTCGTATTA
Source organism: Saccharum spontaneum (assembly GCA_022457205.1). Lineage (NCBI taxonomy): Eukaryota > Viridiplantae > Streptophyta > Magnoliopsida > Poales > Poaceae > Saccharum > Saccharum spontaneum. The sequence continues at coordinate 6,433,855 of CM039609.1, read as the reverse complement.
CTTTTCGTTTCTAGCTTGTTGTTGTTGTTGTGCTTAGTGGATAGCCTTGTACTAGAATTGTGTAGGTGGCTTGCTTAATTAGTTAGAGCTAGTGCTTTGTGCTTCGCCACCTTTCGTACTAACTTGTGGTCAAGTAATTTGTGTAGAAGTTTTTGTTAGGCTATTCACCCCCCTCTAGCCTATTTGGACCTTACAAGTGGTATCGGAGCCGGGACACCGTTTATTTGAGGCTTAACAACCTACGGTGAAGAAGAAATGGCTCAAATAAGTTTGCACATCAACAACACCAAGAAGGCACCTCACTTTGATGGCACAAATTATGCATATTGGAAGGTTAAGATGACCGCACACCTCAAGTCAATCAATAGAGAAGTGTGGAAAGTCACCGAAACCAAATTTGAGGTTGCTAATCCGGAAGCACCTACACCGGTGGAAGAGAAGAAGCTCCAATGCAATGATATTGCCATTAGTGCTCTTCATGAGGCATTAGATGACAAGACATTTGAGCAAGTGAAGAACATAGAAGTTGCACATGATGCTTGGGCCAAGCTAGAAGAAACATTTGAGGGCACCGAAGGCACAAAGACCGCTAAAGCATATATCTTGCAAGAAAAATTTTCAAGCTTCAAGATGCAAGATGATGAGAGTGTACCGGAGATGTTTCATAGGTTGCAAGTCATTGTAAATGAGCTCAAGGCACTTGGAGAAGAAGTGAAGGACAATCAATTCTCTATGAAGTTCCTAAGAAGCCTACCTAAGAGATTTGACACATTGATCACCGTGCTAGTGAGGACTACATTGAAGGATTCAACTCCTCAACAAATATTTCAAGAAGTGATGACCGATGATTCATATAGAGAAGATGATGAGAAGGATGAGTTGGTCAAGAAGAAGAAGAAGGAGAATGAGAAGAAAGATGATGAAAAGAAGAAGAGTGTGGCATTCAAAGCCACCACATCCAAGGGCAAATCCAAGATTGAATCATCAAGTGAAGAAGACTCAAGCTCTTGTGATAGTGATGACATTGATGAGAAGATGGCTCTCTTTGTCAAGTAATTTCGCAAATTCATGAAGAAGAAAGGCTTCCGTGCAAGAAGGAGAAAGAACTCATCCAAGAAGAATGAGCATACCATGAGATGCTTTAGATGCCATAGCAAGGACCATCTCATTGCAAAGTATCCTTATGATAGTGATGATGAAGATGCTATCAAGAAGGAGAGGAAGAAGCAAAAGAAGAAGCAAGAAAAGAAGGAGAGCTCTCATAAGAAGAAGAATGATTCTCATGTTGCTACATGGGATAGTGATGATTCCTCAAGTGATGATGAGGATGACAACAAGAGCAAGAAGAAGGGACATGCTAGCATTGCCATCCAAGAGAAGGTCTCCCTCTTCGACACTCCATCGTGCTTCATGGCTAAGGCCGCTAAGGTATCATCCGATGATGAGAGTGATCATGATAATGATAGTGATAGTGATAGTGATGAAGAAGAATTCACTAAAAATGAACTAATCACTATGCTAGAAGATTGCACTCAACATTATAAAGAATCTAGAAAGGAATGCAAGGGCTTGCTTAAGGAAAAGAAAAACCTTATGCAAGAACTTGATGAGCTTAGAGCATCTTATGAGAGTCTAAAGGTAGACCATAAGAAACTTCAAAAGTCTCACACTAAGCTTGAAGAAGCTCATTCCTCTCTAGTTGAAAAATGTGAAAACATGCCAACTAATGTTGAGAAAGCTAAAACTTGCAACATAGGCATATCTTGTGATATAATTGATGAATCTTGTCATAAGCCTATTGTTGTTGCTCCCACTAACCCTTCATGTAGCTCATCTACATCATCCTCATCTAGTAGTGATGGTTTCACTTGTGACTCCACACTTATAGTTGAGAATGAAAATCTCAAGATGGAGGTAAAAGAGCTCAATCACACTTTAGCTAAGGCTTATGGTGGTGAGGACCGATTGCTTATGTGCTTGGGTAGCCAAAGAGCTTCTCTCTACAAAGAGGGATTGGGCTATAACCCCAAGAAAGGCAAGGCCGCTTTTGCTCCTCACAAAACTCGTTTTGTGAAGAACAATGGTAGCTATTGCAAAAGTTGCAAGCAAGTTGGTCACATAGAGCAACATTGCATGAACAAGAAATCAAATGCTAATGTATCCTCAATTAAGTTTGATTCCTTCTATATACTTACCAAGGGTACAAATAGTGTTCATGCTAAGTTCATTGGTGCACCATGGATGGGCTCAAAGAAGAAAGCCATTTGGGTACCAAAGAGCTTGGTCACTAACCTTGGAGGACCCAAACAAGTTTGGGTACCTAAAAGGAATTGATCTTGTCTTGTAGGTCAATTACAAAGCCGGAGGAAGGCATTGGGTGCTTGATAGTGGGTGCACTCAACATATGACCGGGGAATCTTGTATGTTCAAATCAATTGATACTAGTCAAAATGGTGGTTTTGATGCTATCACTTTCGGTAACAACAAGAAAGGCAAGGTCAAGGGGCTTGGTAAAATTGCTATCTCAAATGACATGAGCATATCAAATGTATTGCTAGTTGAGAGCTTGGATTTCAATCTTTTGTCGGTGGCACAACTTTGTGATCTTGGCTTCAAGTGCATATTTGGTAGTGATGATGTTGAAGTCATAAGTGTGGATGGATCAAACTTGATATTCAAAGGATTTAGACATGGTAGCTTATACTTGGTTGACTTCAATGATAGTGAGACACAATTGACATCATGCTTGCTTAGCAAATCTAGTATGGGTTGGTTATGGCATAGAAGGCTTGGTCATGTTGGAATGAAACAATTGAACAAACTTTTGAGGCATGACTTAGTTAGAGGATTGAAGGATGTCACCTTTGAGAAGGATAAACCTTGTAGTGCTTGTCAAGCCGGCAAACAAGTTGGAAATAAACATCCTAGTAAGAGTGAAATGAGTACATCAAAGGCATTTGAGCTATTGCACATGGACTTGTTTGGGCCAACAACATACACTAGTATTGGTGGAAACAAGTATGGTTTTGTGATTGTTGATGACTATACTAGATACACTTGGGTGTTCTTTCTCTATGACAAGAGTGATGTTTATGATCTATTCAAGTCTTTTGTCAAGAGAGTGCAAAATGAGTTTGAGACTACCATCAAGAAGATTAGAAGTGACAATGGTAGTGAGTTCAAGAACACAAGAATTGAAGATTTATGTGATGATCTTGGTATTGGACATCAATTCTCACCAACATACACTCCTCAATCTAATGGTGTAGTTGAAAGAAAGAATAGAACTTTGATTGACATGGCTAGATCAATGCTTAGTGAATACAATGTGAGTCATTCATTTTGGAGTGAAGCCATTAACACGGCTTGCTATTGTAGCAACCGTCTCTATTGCCATGGAAAGCTTGGAAAGACACCATATGAGCTATTGAATGGAAGAAAGCCCAACATTGCATACTTTAGAGTGTTTGGTTGCAAATGCTATATTCTCAAGAAAGGCACTAGATTGAGCAAGTTTGAAAAGAAATATGATGAAGGGTTCTTACTTGGTTATTCTACCACAAGCAAAGCATATAGAGTTTGGAATCTCACAAAAGGCACCTTGGAAGAAGTTCATGATGTTGAGTTTGATGAAACCCAAGGGTCTCAAAATGAAGCTCAAAACCTTGATGATGTGAGAGGAGATCAATTGTCAAATGCAATGAAGAACATGGACATTGGTGATGTTAGGCCAAGGCAAGTTGATGATGATGATATTCATGTGATCAACCAAAGTGTGCAAATTGATGCAAATCAAGCAAGCTCTGGTGGTTCTCATGATGAAGTGCAAGATCAAGGTCAAGCTAGTGGAAGCAATCAACTCCCAATACTCCAACCTACTAGTATTGCAAGAGATCATCCATTGGATCAAATCATTGGTGGAATTCAAAGTGGTGTTCAAACTAGATCAAGATTAGCATCCTTTTGTGAGCACTACTCATTCGTGTCACTTGAAGAACCTAAGAGAATAGAAGATGCTTTGAAGGATTCCGATTGGGTAAATGCCATGCATGAAGAACTAAACAACTTTGCTAGAAATCAAGTTTGGGAACTTGTGGAAAGACCAAAGAAATACAATATAATTGGCACCAAGTGGGTCTTTAAAAATAAGCAAGATCAAGATGGAATGGTTGTGAGGAACAAAGCAAGATTAGTAGCACAAGGATACACTCAAGTTGAGGGTCTTGATTTTGGAGAAACATATGCACCGGTTGCAAGATTGGAGGCTATTAGAATCTTATTAGCATAAGCTTGTGCACACAACATCAAGCTCTATCAAATGGATGTCAAGAGTGCATTTCTTAATGGTTACATCAATGAAGAAGTTTATGTTGAGCAACCTCCCGGTTTTGAAGATGACAAGAAGCCCAACCATGTTTACAAGCTCAAGAAGGCATTGTATGGTTTGAAACAAGCACCTAGAGCATGGTATGAGAGATTGAGGGACTTTCTTCTCTCTAAAGGGTTCAAGATGGGAAAGGTTGACACCACTCTCTTCACCAAGAAAATTGGAAATGACTTGTTTGTGTTGCAAATCTATGTGGATGACATTATCTTTGGATCAACCAATCAAGATTTTTGTGAAGAATTTAGAAATATGATGGCAAATGAGTTTGAGATGTCTATGATTGGAGAGCTTAGTTACTTCCTTGGACTTCAAATCAAGCAAATGAAGAATGGCACTTTTGTAAGTCAAGGGAAGTACATCAAGGACATGATCAAGAAGTTTGGATTGCAAGATGCTAAGTCAATGAGTACACCAATGGGCACAAATGATCAATTGGGTATTGATGATAGTGGTAACATGGTAGATCAAAAGCAATACCGGTCTATGATTGGAAGTTTGCTCTATGTCACCGCTTCTAGGCCGGATGTGATGTTTAGTGTGTGCAAGTGTGCAAGATATCAAGCTTCACCTAGAGAAAGTCACTTGAAAGCAACCAAGAGGATATTGAGATATCTTAAGGGCACTCATGATGTTGGATTATGGTTTCCAAAGGGGTCTAATTTTAAGTTGATTGGATATTCGGACTCCGACTATGGTGGATGCAAGATTGATAGAATGAGCACAAGTGGCACTTGTCAATTGCTTGGAAGGTCTCTTGTTTCATGGTCATCAAAGAAACAAAATAGTGTTGCACTATCTACCGCCGAGGCCGAATACATTAGTGCCGGTAGTTGTTGTGCACAATTGCTTTGGATGAAGGCCACTTTGAATGACTTTGGAATCAAGTTCAAGAATGTGCCATTGTTTTGTGACAATGAAAGTGCTATCAAGATGACTCAAAATCCGGTTCAACATTCAAGAACAAAGCACATTGACATAAGGCATCACTTCATAAGAGACCATCAACAAAAGGGTGATATTTGCATTAAGAGCATTGGCACCGAAGATCAACTAGCCGACATATTCACAAAGCCACTTGATGAGAAAAGATTTTACAAGTTGAAAAATGAATTGAACATACTTGACTTCTCCAACTTGAGATGAGTGCAACCCCACATTATTATATGACATGCCTCTCCTCCGACATAGCAAGGTAAAGTTGTTTGACATATCATCCATACTTTGCTAAGGACATGTTTAGAACATATAGACATATTTGCATGACAAATAGGCTCATTCATGAAAATCAAATGAGTTTAATGTATATATGGTACCACTATAGCTTCTATGTTTGATTGATCTAGTGGTAGCATATGACATGTTTGTGGGCTTGCAAACCTAGTGTTGAATCTAGAAAATGAGCTCATGATGTGTAATTCAACATGGTCAAGATAACCCTTATACTTTATGAGGTGTGAAGAAGCTTGTCCTTGGATCAAACCGAATTACATATTCTAGGCAAGTGATCTAGATTGAACCATAATTTGGACTCCCTCATTTTGATTGACTTAACTCTCACTAAAATTGGCACCTTTTTGGTGATTGTTGACAAAGGGGGAGAGAAAAGTCACAAAGATAGAAAAGTCACAAAGGGGGAGAAAGATATAATAAGAGGGGAGAGAAAAGTCACAAAAAGAAAAAGTTACTAAGGGGGAGAGAAAGCATAAGATAAGACTTTGGAAAGGAATCAATTAAATTTGAGCACACAAGTAGGGGGAGCAAGCTCATGAACTATTTGTTGCATTTGTATGCGCATTAACATGATGAATTGTTGCATTGCAAAGCTTAAATTCTTATTCATGTTTGTTTGGTGATTGCTAGAATTAGAACTTGAATGATGATTTGTTAAGAGTAGCTTTTTAAGTGGTATCTAGACTCCTTTGCTTATAATGTTGATCTCACGGGGTACTTTAGTGTTTATGATCTTTACAAGTGATGAATTACAAGTGGTGTCTAGCTACATCGATGCTAAGGATGGTATATAAAGGCAACTCCGATTGGTATCACGCTTCAAAGGTCCATTCTATATACCTTAGCATCAATTTGATAGTAGTAACTCTCCCAAAATTCAAATCCATACATATGTGCACAATTGAACCAAACTCATGGAAGCACATATGTAGGGGGAGCTAATACTATCGAAATTGAAAATTGATTTCATTTCATATCTTTGTGATGGTTGTCATCAATTACCAAAAAGGGGGAGATTGAAAGCCCAAGTTTGGTTTTGGTAATTAATGACACCAAGTTGCTAATGCTATTGTATCAAGTGTGATTAAGCTAGGCATAAGCAACATGTGATGGAGGTGGATGTGGCAAGGAGTTGTGGCCACAAGATCACAAAGAAATGGTGCATGGACATGAAATGATGATCATGGTGGAGATGCACATGAAATGATGGACATGATGATCAAGTGAAGGAGAAGGATCTAAGAGCGCAAGGCAAAGGTATAATCATAGGGTTTTCCTTTTGCCGGTCTAAGATGAGTAGAGAAGTGATTGACCGGGTTTAGGATACATAGCCGACTATCAAGAGGGGCAATCACGGTTAGCTCGGAAATCAAGTGCCACTAGATCAATGTCTTGAGCATATGCATTTAGGATCTAGTAAAGAGCTAACATAACGCCTTAGAAAATGTTTGTGAAAATGCTAACACACGAGCACAAGGTGGTGATCACTTGTTGGTGTTGGCACATTTGCGAAGGCGGTGAAGTTTAAGCAGTAGAGAGGGGTTTGGGTTCCTCTCTCCCTCCCGTCGAGCTTGCGAGGCAGGATTCGGCGCTTTTTGGAGAAGTGAAATGCCTATTTTCTATTGCGCCGAAAGTTGGAAAAGAAACGGAGGCGAACGGAGGTCACTGCGTGCACCGGACGCTGCACCGGACGCTGCACCGGACGCGGTTACTGTGCGACCGGCGCGTCCGGTCAGGCGAACGGCGGTTCACGAGGACCACCGGACGCGGTGCGCGTCCGGTCATAGGTGACCGGACGCGTCCGGTCGTCCAGGGAGCTTACTGGACTCCCACCGGACGCGGGCACTGTGGCGTCCGGTCAGTTCTTCAGCGCGTCCGGTCGTTGTTTCGCGGTGCGCGGCTCGGTGTTGACCGGCGCGTCCGGTGGGTCACGGGACCGGCGCGTCCGGTCGTGACCAGCGCGTCCGGTCGCTCGGTCGAGCGCGTCCGGTCAACGGTAATGGCTAGTTCTGACGCGCACTGTTCACGTCTGTCGCGTAGTAACCGGACGCGTCCGGTCACCCTGACCGGAGCGTCCGGTCAGCGCGATTTCTGCCGCGTCGGTTGTAACGGCTAGCTGCGTACCCCTTCGTTTTAAATAGATGGTGGCCGGGGTTTGAGGGCAACTCTTGCACATTTTGAGACATAGAGACATCCTTTGAGCTAGAGAACAACCCCTCCACTCATCTCTTTGATTATTTGCACATCTTGAGTGAGATTGAGTGAGATTCAAGTGCATTGCTTGAGAGTTGCATTCTAGAGGCACTTGATCTTCGAGTTGCTGCGGATTTCTTGTTACTCTTCCATGTTTCCCGACACGGTAGACGGCTTGGAGCAGCGGAGGTGATTGAGCTCGCAATTGGAGATTGTTGGAGCCTTTACCAAGTGTTGTAAGGGGTTCTTGATCCTTCCCCGCGGGAGTTCGCAAATTGGATACTCTAGTGGAGCTCGTGGCTTGGAGGATCCCCATCTTGTGTGCGGTTGTGCGGCGCCCGCCGAGGGCTCAACTCTTGATAGTGGATTAGCTCGCGAACCGACAAGTGGGTGCATCGCCACAACGAGGAGTAGCTTGCCGGGAAGCAAGTGAACCTCGGGATAAATTCTTGTGTCTTTCTCTTCCCGAGGATTTCTCTTGTGTGATTGATTGATTGGTACTTCTCGTCTCTACACGGCGGTATAATCACTCGAAGCTCTTCTCTCGTATTACTTTTCGTTTCTAGCTTGTTGTTGTTGTTGTGCTTAGTGGATAGCCTTGTACTAGAATTGTGTAGGTGGCTTGCTTAATTAGTTAGAGCTAGTGCTTTGTGCTTCGCCACCTTTCGTACTAACTTGTGGTCAAGTAATTTGTGTAGAAGTTTTTGTTAGGCTATTCACCCCCCCTCTAGCCTATTTGGACCTTACACCAGGCCGCAACTTGGGCCTAGGCCGGGAAAGCGGCCTAGCGCCGCCGCCCGCCTGGGCCAAAAACAAGCCCAAACGATTTCAGCCGTCGATCTCAGGGTTAGATGATCTAGCGGCTACGCGGGAGCATCGGGGCATCAAAACCGGAAGCTGCCGGCTGTTTCCCCAAAACCCTAGCCATTTCGCCCCTTTCTTTCTCTCTCTACGTTCTCTCTGTCACGGCGGCGGCCGGCGGCGTCCGATGTGAGGCCCTCGTCGGGAAAACCCCGCCGGCGCCGGTGGCTCCCAGTTTCTTTCTCTCTTTTCCACCTCTCCGCACTCTGTTGCCTGCACCCCAAAAACCGAGGGCGGCAGCGCATGCCTATGGCGGCCGGAGGGAGGACGGTGGTGCCGTCGTGGTACCCCTCGCCGGCGCACGCGTGCGGCCGGACCCGCGCGCGGCGCCGTCGAGTGGCACTCCGGTGGTGCCCTTTTGGCCCGAGCCTGAGACGGAAACGGTGACCATCCGGCGGCTCGGTTCAACATCCCGCACAGCGTGCAAACAGCAGCTGGCGGTGAGACGGTTGGGCCTAAGGTAAGGAAACAGAGCCCCTCTCTGACCGTCCCCTTTTTATGCATTTTCTAGGGTTAGGGTTAGGGTTTAGCTTTTCTTTCTCGATCTGACTCCAAACCGAAACCTCACAGTGAGTGGTGTCCCGGGGAAAACCCCATTCCTTTCTTAGGGTTGGGTTCTATTCCTTTTTCCCGATTTGAAATCGGGAGTTTCTTTCATTTCTTTTACCCAAACCGGATCTACACACTAGAAGAACCTTGCTCCGGTACCAAATGTTATACTTTTAGGACCACAGTGAGTAGATCGGTGGGTATTATTAGGACTTCTAGTACACATCTAGATGCAATGGGGTAAAGTGAGAATGTGCAAACTAGCGGGAGGCGTGGATGAAGAGGAACCGGAGGCAGCCATGTCGTCCGTGGAGTGGTCGTCGGTGTCGGAGAAGAGGGCGTGGCGGCAGTGCTTCCCGTCACCTCCTGCGCCCCTCTCTGGATCGGGTCTTAGGGTTTGTTAGGTGGGAGTACGGCTCAGGCGAACCTCGTGTCCAGAGCCGCCGGCCCCCACCTCTATATATAGCGCAGGGTGACGGGGGCCCGCCAGCCATGGATGGGCTGGGCGCCCCCGATAAGGGCGCGGATCAAAGGCCCAACAGACCGTTGGGTCTGTTAGTGGAGATCATTCCAACACATCCCACTCGCAACACCAGCACAGGCACAAGATACCAATGCCAACAACCAAAAAGGGAAAAAAAGTCTAAAGAGGCAGAGAAACCTTCCAACAAGCTCCAGATAAGACCTGACCTTTTAACCCCATCAAAGGCTTGAGAAGTTCTGGCAGTAACAATTCTTTTAAGCGGTCTACACAATCTTGAATGACACACTCATTGAATGATTTCTACATGGTTTGAATGCATGGAAGTGAAGATGTGATTGCTTGCTCATCGTACACTCGCGAGCTGCGACCCCACCGCGTGCTGCCGCAGCTACTGCAGTGCTTGCACCCGACGCCACACAACGCTCTAACACAGGAACGCACCCTTCGTCTGTAAGCTAAAACATTTCACGGAAGCTTAAAGAATCGTATTAGCACAAATTGATTTAACCAAAATAAAACACCTTTTACATATGTGCATAGCACAAATAGACCGTTCATGTGCTAAACAAAACAAACCCACCTTGCGCCATGTTTGCTCCTTGCATCTTGGAAATATTTCTCTCCCCTCTTCCTTCTTACCTCACTCGTTCTCTTGATGATAAAAGAACTATAATGCTTCCATGTGTGTCATCCGTAACCTTTTCTCTAATGGGAACCATCTCTTCACTTGTAGCCTTCTTCTATTTATAGGCCCTATTCAGCCGGCTTATAATCCGTACTTTTCAGCTTATTTTTTCTGCCGAAACAATATTTTTCTCTCACAAAAAAAATCAGCCGGAACAGTGTTTCAGCTTGTTTTTCAGCATAAGCAAACGGGGCCTTCAAAGCTCACAAGCCATAGGTAGGATGAGAAAACGCCATACATCATGCATGTAGATACTCCAACCGACATGCACATGCATGATAATGCTTGGTGCATCGTATTCCATCGGTGGCAGCACTAAAACAACCGTTTCTTTAAGCTAATGACTTCATAGTGATTAATCCATGGCCAATTGATATTGCTTCTATCTAGTAACTTACATGCAGCCACTAATCCACATTCATTTATGCATGCAATGCATGCGTGTAACACACAAGCAATTGACCTTTGGGTCTTAATACACATACTAATTTGATTTGAAGAGAGAGGAGAGGGCATTTCAGACCATCATTCTTTTTCTTTAAGTCTGGCAACCATGGTCACACTAAGACATTTAATAATAAGAATAATTTGCTCTCATTCATGGGCCATATTTTAGTTAAATAATCTAACATCGTCTGCCGCAAGCCACCGTGCTATGCTTAGGGTTGGGTTAGTCTAGAGACTAGAAAGGTTGAGCACAAGGGATTGGGCCTTGGCCTGCCAAGTGCTACTACTGCGTGTTTAGTTTTATTGTCTCAAATTGGATAGGTTAGCCCAAGACCCTCCATCTTTAACCTCACTCTAGCTTTAGCAGCTTCTCACAGGGCATCCATGGAAGAAACTTTTGGCGGAGGCTAAGGAGGGGGATACAATGGCCAGCAATGGTAGTGGGGCTCAAACACCTCTGTCCCACTGTTGGATTCACCCCTATACAGGGTGCTCCCACAAGTAGAGCTCGAGCAAAAAACTAGTTAGGCTGTGTTTTGTTCCCCATGGAATGTAAAATGCAAAATGTCAACTACTTTGGAATGATGAAATATAAAATGCCAAAATTTTTATGGGTGTGTTTAGTTCCATCCAAAATACCAAATTTTTCATGAAATGGGTGAGAGCTTTTTGGCTTTTTGGCTTTTTTTGCCTCTTGAGGCCAAAATCCAAAATAGAGAATGGATACCTTTTTGCCAAAAATTTTGCATGGTGTTTAGTTCCATTTTGCAAAATGATGGGTCAAAACCCAAAATTTTTTGGATGAAATGGGGAACTAAACACACCCTTACTAGCAAAGATGAAGCTCGAGTGATGGAGCGAGCTCGATGATGGAGGTAGGTGCTCAGAATCATTGTTACTACTAGCTAAGTTTGAGCTTGAGCCGAGGGATGATTGAATGGGTGGGTGAGTTCACCACCCGTGGGAGGGAGTTCATGGGGTGAGCGAGCTTATCAGTGTAGCGAGGTAGGCGGCAGAGTGCAGCAGGCAAGGGTGCATCATGCATGGAGGAGGGAGCAGATGCGAAAAATGCAAGAAGTGCTGTCACGACACTAATCAATATGTTGCAGAATGGTCCATGCACAGGAAAAGTGGCTTGGACTGATTCTCTATATCAGCTCATGACGGCTAGGTTGGCCAGCCACGAGAGGTGCAGCGTCATAAAAATACAAAAGCAGTAGCAATGGGAGGAGTGTGGAGAAACCGGATGGCAAACTGGCGGCGAGCTCACGCTCGAGGTGCATATGGTCTAGCACTACAACAAATATGGCTTTCTATGACGATTTCGCTATGAGAACAAAGCAAATTTGTCACTAAATCATTTCCATTTATGACATTTTCTAATAGCTGGTATAGATTAATGAAGAATATCTAGCAGGTATCAGAGAGCCCAACACAAAGTCGTCATAGCCTACTTCAAGGTCATATTTGACAATACCTGTCCATCATAATATTGTTTAATTATCTTAGCCGATTTGAAATTTTCACCACAAGATACCAAGTAACAATGGAATAATGACATGCGAGGATCCGGAGGTCAGGAGCAAAAGGGAAACTCAATAGAATATAAAACAAGGAATCAACTCCACTGTAAGGTGGTCTCCATTATTTTCATTAGTTATAGGGGTATTTACGGATGAAAATTAAGTTTGAATTCCAAAACTCAAAAATAAATAACAGATTCATTTCTAGGCATATGTGATACTTATGTATTTTGTCCGTCCAACTATGCTAAAATCATCCATAAAATCCTACAAGTTTGTGATACTTTCGAACTTGTAATTAGTGATAACCTCAACAAAATTTTCAAACCTTAGAGCATCTCCAGGAGTCTTTCTTAAACTCACTCTTTAAATTTGAAGAGCCATATGAACAGAAGTCGCTCTCTATATCTTTTCACTACTCAACAACTTTTCTATATCTTGTGCACACTCTAAATAGATAATCCTATTCTCCATCTTTAGCTAGCGAGATTCAGAATAGAGGATGACAATATTTAAATATCAAATTAAAGAAGTTGTTAAAGGGTATTTTCACTAAAATCTCTATTTTCTATCAATAAGGAAGAATATATAGAGGCTCTGATTGGAGTTGATCTTAAGCCAATTATGAATACTAGCAAATATGCCCATGCGTTGTGACGGGAGGAAAAACCTATTAAATATTTATGGGAACGACAATAAGAATGGTACGTATTATTTATGTTTCACCATTTATAAATTCAAAAATTTAAAGTTACAATTTATTTTGTGATGGCCATGATATCTATAATATAATTTATTGTTGGCAACTATGACAATAACTATTAAGCCTATATCGAACAAAAATACAATTTTGATGGTTTTTCTCCTACCCCATAGCACATAAACATTTAGATATAAATACATCGTAAATTTAATTTTTGTTCTATATATGTGCTGGTATAATGAAATATCGAGTTCTGTGACCTTTGAGGACCCATAAAAATTTATCAACAACGAGTTAGTTACCGACGTGTCGAAGATTGGTCTATCCAGTGATGATTATGATGGGAGACATCTCTCAACTTTTCACATACTAGCTCTCACCGTGGTGTGTAGAGATATATTTATTTAGACTAGATTAGATAAGTAATAAAGTGCTCAAGATTTCAGTTCACGTTTTGATTAGTTGAATTGTCGGCTAATCTAGATTTCAATAAGACATTACAATTTGGTATTAGAAATCTTTATTTTCTTTGAGATTGCAAAAAGTCAATGGTTTAAGTATCCATAATATTATATTGATTGTTTATTATTTATTTTACTGGAGAAAGAAAAAGATAACCTGAGCGGATAAACAAACAACCAATAAACAACGAAAAGACCCAAAACAAAAATAAATTGGAGGTGAAACTAAAACATACAGGAACCAACGTAGGAAAAGAAAAAATATTATTTATTTATTGGACGAAGACCGAAGGGAACACGTAGGATCGGACGGACACAGAATTGACTTTAGAAAAAAAAAAGTTGCATGATTACGGAAACCGAGCCACTTTACGATTATTAGGTTGCACGAAAATTTATTTGTGGCAGAAATTTTGCCTCTTTATTATTAGGTAGGTATAGGTATATAGATATTTTTTTTGAGAAACAGGTATATAGACTAGCAAAAGTGCCCGTGCGTTGCAACGGGGTCGTTATCGATTTGTATCTTTTGCCTCTCTCACTATCTACATTCGGAGTTGGTGGCCTCGAGCTCATCGTATGGTAGGTAGGGACAATGACAACGTCAGTTGACTTTATTATGCGGAGGCGAAGGCGCGTCGAAGGTGCGACCGAGATAAACAGCATGAGGATGGTTTATCATTTTGTGCATGCAACACGGGTGTACCAGAGCTCGAAGAGGCCCTCACCTGCCAAGGCTAGGGTCACTGGCTTGATAACTGCCATTGTCGATCAGACAAGGGGATAGGTAAGGCGTTGTTTTTTTTAGATCGGGCACAGACTGCAGGAGAGGAGGCCAATAGGTGCGTATAGTCGTTAGAATCGTAGCAGCAAAGTCCTAATTCACGTTTTGTTCAGTTCACCCAATTGAATCACTGGTATATAATATGTTTAATAGGTCGACACAAACTAACTATATGGTGTAGTGGAAATGGTTGTCTTTACCTACTTCTTTTAGTTCAATTCCTCTTCATACCCTTTTTTGCTTCTATTCTATTTCCTCGTAGAGAAAAAGAAAAATGATACTGAAGTTAATTTACCTAGACTTAATCCTTCTTCATCCACACCATCAATGGATAGGTCAAAAGAATGTATAATTCCTGAGCCTGTATCGACGTCGTCGTCGTCATCACCATTGAGATCAATTATCATGGGCTCTTCTTCTTCCTTGTATGTTTGAACATTGATATTTATGGCCATTTTATTTATTTTTTCAATTTATAAGAAAAAATAGGAGACCGAAAAGCAGATAAAAAAAGTCACTGAACCATAGTTATATAGATATAGATTAGATGGATGATAAACTATTCAAGATTTCAGTCATCATCGAATTATTTTATCACGTTAGATAAGGATAAAGAGTTTAAGCACCCATGATATATTTACTGTTTTTATAAAAATATAAGTATGGGAGAAAAAAAAGTCATGTACACAACTAAACGTTGGGAGGAGGAAACAAAAAAAACAGGAAAAGGACGTGGACAGGAAAGTTGGAAACAATAGTGGCTCGCCGGGAAAAACAAACATGTTTTTCCAGAGCTGTAACCGAGACCGAGTCACGTTAGTATTAAGTTGGACGGAAAAAATTTTGTGGCAAAAATTTTACCTCTTTATTATTATATATAGATTATATTATATTGCTTTTCTATTTGATTAGAATTCCTATTTTAGATTTTGGAATAGGAGATATATTACCTTAAGACTGTATATATATTAGAATTGGACTCCGTATCATCGTTAGACGCGAGTTGTTCTAACACATATGAGCACGGACTCAATAGGTCTTGGAATCGGACTCCGCCTCACGCTGGACAAGAGCTACTCTAACTCGTAGGAGCACAGGTTATATATGTAAGTCCGGACGGAAGAAAGTCTCCATCGTCCGGTAGTTAGAGGGAGGCGGATCAAACAAATGGATGGACGAAAAAAAAGAGCCTGAAATTTTGCCTCTTTATTATTAGGTATAGATATATAGATTAGAGGTATCGATTTTACAAAGTGTAATGAATTTTTAACATGACGGGCCGTCATTGCTTGGCTGCTGTGAACGTGGCCCAAGTCGGCATTGCCGGTGACTGTTCCGCTAGGCCGTTCGTGAGCGCCGTGCGGCCTGGCCTGCGTAACGCCTGAGTGGACCGGCTTGTCACGCAGTGTGACACAGGAGGCCTGCTGGTCGTTTGAGGGAATTGCTTCCCCAACTCCTCGTACTTATTTTTCTCAAAAAATAAAAAACTCCTCGTACTTATTATTATCTCTTGAATTTTTGCTTAAAAAAACCTATCCCTTGAATTTCCTTTCTTTTATTTATACCAGGTTAATTCAAAAGAATGCGTCCTATTCGATTCACAATTGACATATGGGCCAGGTGATTAGTGAGCCCAAGTTACCTGTGATTAGAGCGAGTCTTCACACTTTTGAGTTGTGAGCTCTTCTTTTGCCGTGGCCACCAGGCTGTACACTTTTTTTTTGGAATAACTAAAAATATGAACTACATGTGTGGTAAAAAGAAATCTTTAAATTACAAAAAAAACATACATGCGTCGACTCTATAATAATCAATACCAATAGTCATTCAACATTCAATAATAAACAACTCAATAATTTTCAATGGTTTGTTACATTATTTATTAAGTAAATAACACAAGGGCAGCATATACTATAATTAGCTACAGTAAAGAATGAATATTTGCCTAATAAGTCAGGATTAGTGGCACTAAAAAGTCATAGCTAAGCCAAATAGCTATTCTTAACAAAGTTAAAGTGTCCTTAATTGCAATAGCTGAACAATTTGTGATATTATAACAACATGTTCTCTTCAAATCTAGAGCGCACTAACACAAAAACGGTTTTAGAAGACAACTCCTTTTGTTTATAGAGGCTGTCTTAAAATGTTGGTGTCTCCAAAAGTAACTAAACAGATTATTCCGAAAAAAAGTAACTAAACAATTTTAGAGTCGGCCGAAATTTTTTTTGGAGATATTGCCACCTCTATAAATCTATTACAGATATATTTTTGAGGTGGACCTATTAAAATACCTACCTCTACTAATAAGGCCAAGGCCCGATAAGGAAACTCTAGTCCATTATAGGCAGCAATGCACAACCCTAAGTCCCCCCTTACTCTCTTAGCTACACAACTGCTCCTCTATTTGCCCTCACAAAGCCACACCCTATCCTTCCTCTCCTCTTCCTCAACTCCCTCCATCTCTCTTCTATTCTCACATCTAGCAACGGTGGTTGAGGTGCCTCACTAGAGGCGTCGGGCGCAACGAGATCCATGCTTGGGGGGACTGGATCCGGCGAGGTGAGGTGCAGATCTAGCAGTGAGGCGGTAGAGGATTTGGTGAGGTGAGGAGTCAACTTCTCTTCGAGTTCACACTTTGCCGGTGCCACCCCTCATGTCCTTTTTCTCACTGTCTTGTCAGGCAAGCGTGTCAATGCCAACATGCTTGGTTGCAGGCTTGGGTGCGACGGTCTCTATGGTGGCTTCTTCTTTCACGTAACCGATAGCCTGATCCAATTGGGGCGGAGAAGATTCGGACAGTGGCGGCCAACATGCATGACCCATGCTCTCTCCTTCCTTTGGCAGCATGCGGGCAAAGTTCCCTATGTAGCAGTGGCGCGAAGTCACTACACCGCAGGTGGCCGCGCGATGTCCTATATATCCACATGCACTGTGTCACATGCTCACCAGCGGACCTACAAGCTAGGCTCGGTGGTGTCCCTTTTTTTGTTTTTTTGGATTTACTTAGGCGGGCATGTGCCCGTCTCTGATTAACACATACCACTACCACTTTAGGAACCCACTAGAAAGCACGCGCGCGGCGTTGCCGCGCCTCCGTTTGTGTTGGGCCAGTGTTTGAGCGTGTGTGATTACACGGGGACTATCAGTACGAGGAACAACCCATGCTCCTTCGCTGTTTTGTTGGCAGAAAGGATTGCATACATATTGCTGTGTATTAATTATCTTTTGTAATAACGGAGGTGGATAATTTAGAAAATTAGAGGTTACTTTATACAAAATTGGAGGTTACTTTTTTACAATGAAGGAGTTGGTTAATTTTTTTTGGAACATAACCGATCCAACAATTATTGTTAGCACTGATGATTATATAATTTATAATAAAAGTTAGATGTTTCTAATTTTTGTCATAATATCTAGCAATAATCTATTTTTTTAACGTGTTTGGTAATAGTTAACATGATTGTCCATTTTTTGCGCTATATTACTATTTTTGATGGACTGTTATTTCTTACGTGGCGTAATTGTTATGTGTAGGCAAACGTATGTTTTTCTTTTAGGATTGTAAAGCCGCTAAAATTACTCAATCATTTTATTTTATGCGTGGTATGGGTAAGCTACCATTAAAATTTCGTAGCAATTGGAATAAAGAAACTAACTCTATTAATTATTTATAGAAAACTCTAGAGAAATATAGATCCACATTTCTAGCAATAAAACTACAATAAAACATGTGATGTTATGTGTTTACAGTGCAGTGCTAGTTGTGTAGAGTTCAACAAACTTGGTTTGGCATTTTTTTGTTTTTTAATTGATTTGTTATTATTTTTATATAGTTTCAATCGATTTAGATAAATAATAAATTTGCAGAAAATAGAAAAAACGACATCGGGCCGAATTCGGCCCACCGAGGCCCATGCCCGGTGACAAATAGGCCCGAGTAGAGAGGTGCCCAGCCCATAAAATAGGTCCACACACGGAATCCTGGATTGCGGGCTGATTTTGGTAAAGTTCAAGGTTTTTTTTTGCAAAACAAACTGAGAAGAGGCTTGGACTGCGGGTTGATTTCCGTAAAGGTCGAGGGCTTTTTCAAAAAATATTCAGATCTCGCACGATCTAGACCATCGACGCACCCGATCCGACGGCCTAGAATGGCAGGCGACGTGGCCTGCTTCCCTGGCCAGAGTCTTTCCTGCGGATTCGTTATGAAGAGATTTGGACCATCTCTTTTAATCTCTTCTATATGCTAGTGAGCAGTGACAGTGCTATTCAGCTATGCGGATCGGACTATTTGCAATCATGCACGGAACTCGTGACTTAGTGTTGAAAAATGACGGCCTACACATATGATCTCTCCCTGGACTGCTATAATATAAACCCGCATACCCATGTAAATTATTTTAACTACTACTCGTACCAATTATCGTGGTAATTTGTAGGAGAGTCTTTTATTATTTTCCAATCGCCAACACGAACAACTAATTCTTGATGAGTTCTTTAATTTCGTCACATGCCTAAACTAATTTGAAGATTAATTAGTAACGGGCCAACCAATTATACGGCGCCAGACACACTAGCATCGATCATATATGCACATGATGTCAGGTTGGTTGGATGTGATGGAAGAGAAGTCGTGGCTGAGAAGCATCCACGGGGTTACGTATCGTCGGAGAGACACATGATAATTTGGGCTTGTATAGTTCCTAAAAATTTTTGGTTCACCCATCACATCAAATATTTAACATATGCATGGAGTACTAAATGTAGACGAAAAAAACTAATTGCATAGCTTGGTTGAAAATTGCGAGATGAATCTTTTAACCCTAATTAGTCTATAATTAGCCTTAAGTGCTACAGTAACCCAACATGTGCTAATGACGGATTAATTAGGCTTAATAAATTCATCTCATAGTTTATAGGTGAGCTATGTAATTAATTTTTTATTAGTATTTGAAAACCTCTACCAATATCTATAAAATATCTGATGTAACACTTAAAATTTTTATTTTCGTAAACTAAACACAGCCAGGGAATGATAGATGTCGCTAGCACGGGAAGGGAATGATAGATGTCGCTCGTGATGGATCGATCGTGATCTCGCGGGTAACCTGGCTATATAGAGTATAGACTATAGCTAGTCTATGCCATCTATGCGTGTACAGAGACGTGCCAACAACAGAAAATTTAAAGCTGTCACTATTAAGGATAATTGATCGATCCATCGAAAAGAAGGTCTTGCATGACCTCTACTGTCTACTCCCTCCATCCCAAATTATAAGACGTTTGACTTTTTTGACACCAAGTTTGACCACTCGTCTTATTCAAAAAAATTGTGCAAAATATTAATTTTTTATTGTAGCTTGGTATATTAATAAAAGTTCTTCAAGAATGACTTAAATTTGACTATATTTGTATAAATTTTTTGAATAAGACGAGTGGTCAAACTTAGGGTAAAAAAAGTCAAACGTCTTATAATTTGGGATGGAGGGAGTAGCTGCCAGGGCCTAGTTGCTCCATAGAAAGGCCTTGTCTAGTTCCAAAATATTTCATCTTCACCTATCATATCAAATGTTTGGACACATACATAGAGTATTAAAGTAGACAAAAAAAACTAATTGTATAGTTCTCGAGAAAATCACGAGACAAATCTTTTAAGCCTAATTAGTCCATAAAAAGCCTTAAGTACTATAGTAACCAACATGTGCTAATGACGGATTAATTAATATCATTATATTCGTCTCACAGTTTTCTGACGGATTCTGTAATTTGTTTTTTTATTAGTATCCGAAAACCCTCTTGACATCCTCCCACACATCCAATGCAACATTCAAAAATTTTTATTTCACGAACTAAACGCAGACTAAATTGTGCGTAACTCAGATCATCTGGTTCGATTCTTTTGCTTGTTGCATTTTTCTAGAAATATTCTATAATTTATACTTTGCGGAACTACTGTACAAGCGGTTGGTGATTTGTCTGTCCACAATATGACTCCTATACTGAATTTATTAATCTTCAAACTCAACTATTGAATATTTCGTAAGTGTCTCGTAAAAATAAGATGTTGCACGTGTGTTTATAGAGGACAGTGAGTTTAAGGGCATCGTTGCGGTACTCCTTTACCTTCTCGAAGGTAAAATCTTAAAAAAATTACAGCACTTGATTTTTTAGAAAAAATAAAATAAATAAAATAATCTAAGTAAAAAAAATCCTAGAACCTCAGCATCACTGACGCAATAAATATTTTTGTTCCCTCCTTCCTTGTTCGCACCGACATGATGATCAGGTAGAGAGAAAGAAATCCCGCTGCCTCCTTGTTTGGCCAACTTGAACTCAGATCATGCACACGGATTGTTTTTTTCTTTTTCTTTATTTCTTTCAATTTTCATGAGTAAGTTTGAGTAGTAAAGCAAGAGCATAATGAAACTACAAAGCCAATTTCATTGCCGTATCAACGATCAGAACTGTGAAGAACAAGAACTGCACCGCTTCCATCCTTTCGGTAGCGCTTAACCGTCCGTTCCTAGTTATACTTTTGCAAATTCCCCTCCTACTCCCACCGCGTCCCCTTGATCAATATCATGTGGTCAGATTAGAAGTTTGCACGGTTGCACGGAGAGGTTGGTTTGCACCAGATACATTGCCATATGCATGGCAACGTATCTGGTGCAAACCAACCTCTCCGTGCAACCGTGCAAACATCTAATCTGGGCTACATGATGTTGATCCAAGCGGCGCATGGAAATTGGGTAATTTTACGCTTAACCGCTCGCTTCTAACCACACTTTTGCAAATCTCCTCTCCCACTCCCACTGCCCCCCCTTGATCAATATCATGTGGCCCAGATTAGAAGTTTGCATGGTTACACCGAGAGGTTGGTTTGCACCAAATACGTTACCAGTGCAAACCAACCTCTCCATACAACCGTGCAAACTTCTAATCTGGGCCACATGATGTTGATCCAAGAGGCACATGGGGATTGGGTAATTTTGCGCTTAACCGCCCGCTCCTAATCACACTTTTGCAAAACCCCCCTCCCACTCGCCCCTACGCCCCCTTGATCAACATCATGTGGCCCAGATTAAAAGTTTGTATGGTTGCACAGAGATGTTGGTTTGCACCAGATATGTTGCCCACTAAAGGTAAAGATTTTTATGTGGTACCTTCGAAGGGGAGTTATTTTAACAAAAGACAATTTAGTAAATGCAATTGGCAAGGCAATGAGAAGTGTTATTTTTGTCACGAGAATAAGACAATTAAGCATCTTTTCTTAGAATATCGATTTGCACGGGTAGTTTGGGGTTGCATACAAGTTGCGTTAAATCTCCCTCAGCCCCGCAGCATTTCCCACCATTTTGGGAGTTGGCTTCGAGGGTTTCAAAAGGATCTCAAACCTTTAATTTTGTTGGGTGCGGTGGCTACTTGTTGGTCGCTTTAGTTATGCAGAAATGATTTGGTATTTGAAAAAAAAAACATGTTTACTCTCCCTTGCAGGTGGTTTATTCGGTAATCTATTGGCTGCGTACATGGGTTATCCTCAAAAGTCTTATGCATAGGCTTTGGTGCAGAAGACATTGCAACAATTGATGCAAGCGGTACAATGTTTTTCTCCTAAGCACATGTGTGGCGATTTAGTCTTAAAATTGATTGTCACTAGAGTGTCAATTTTCTTTCTCTTAGGCTTTGTGTTTAGGTAGAAACCGGAAGTGAATTCATTTTTATTGTATCAACTCGATGTAATGACTGTGAATTAATAACCTTACTTTATAAAAAAAAGTTAAATACATGTTTTTGCTTCAAAGTTTTCACACCTGATGGAAGTTTTTCATTTCACGTAAAAATATCGTTGCAGGTCACCGTTTAAAAACGTTGTGGATCGCGTTCTGTTTTCGTAAAAGTTGCTACATCTCTAGATTTTTTTTACAAAATAAATATGTTAGAAGAAACTTTAGTGTTTATCCGCTTGTCACGTTACATTAAATATGAATGTTATATTACGCATGTATATTAGATCTAATAGGGAGATAGTTTCCCTATTTCTTCTTTTACCATCAAGGAAGTAATATAAGATCATTAACATTTACGCTAATGCTCTCTATTGAGCGTCCGTCTGGCCAGACGCGCGCCTTCGCTGGGCCTGCGACCAGGTTTGACCGGCCCAACTCCCCTCACGACTTCTCCATTTCATTAAAAAAATCTGGACGGTTCTGTTTCCTATTCATCCGCTACGGCGGATTTCACCGGGACGGACCCGCCTTGCGCCGCGCACCCCTGCGCCTCACGCCTCACTGGACCTGCATCGTGTCGCGCACCCCGCCCATGCCTCGCGCGCCCGCGTTTCGCGCTGCGCTCCCTCGCGCCATGTCAATGAGCCTTCATTGGGTGGCAACAATTAAATGAGTACATGTTGCAAACGTATGTTTCATGTGTTTCATATGTATGTTGCAAAAGTAGATCTAGTGTTTCATATGTTACAGTGACTATACATGTATGTTGCAAGTGTATGTTTCAAATGTTTCAGCTGTTTCAAACGTATGTTGCAAGTGTTTTATCTGGATGTTGTATGTGTTGCACTGGTTATACACGCATGTTGCAATTGTATGTTTCAAATGTTTTATCTATTTTAAATGTACGTTGCAAATATTTTATCTAGATGTTGCATATGTTACAAGAGTATGTTGTAAATGTTTCGGGCGAATGCTACTGCAAATTATTTTTGTTGCAAGTGTTCCATGAGTAGACGCGAGAAGTGGGCGCGACGGAGGTGGTCCCCTCGAACGCAGTGGTCCCCGCGTGCACGGGAAGCGAAGCGGGCATGGTGGCCCCCATGTGCATGCGCAGCAGCAGCAGGTGCATGTTCACCACAGCTGCAGGCGGGCCCGGGCCTCCATGCGCGGCAGCAGCAGGGTGCGTGCGGGCGAGCAGGAGATGCATGTATTGTTCTTTGATCTCCCTGTGATCAAACGGTAAAACCCAAGTCCCACTAGCCTTTTCTGTCTGATTGAAGCAGTGTGCGGGTGGGCAATATGCCCGGGCGTCCGGACGCTAGTCTCTCCCGTAACATTTAGATCGACGGTCTATATTATCTTGAAGTACCATAGCAAAATTTGAAAAAAAATATTTTCTTCGTAACGTACACAGGAAACGCTTGAAAACTACTTGTCATTGAGTATTGCTTCAACTTCAGTTTGCATTGCGTATTGTAGTAGGACATCATCGATCGACGACTCACGATGGCAACTATTCTTTTATCTTTTAGAAAAAAGTAGTGAAATAAATATCCTGACTGCTACATCCGGAAGTGTACATCCGTTGAAAATAATTCAATGTTAAATAGTAGGAAAGGCAAGTACTGCTGTGGTTATTAATTGGAATGTAGTAGTATTATGTATATATCATCTTTATATATCCTTGAATCTTCACTCACTGTTGAGGTACCGCTTCTTCTGGGAATCGCAGAACATGCCACACATGTACACATCGTTACTTGTCCAATTAACCAACCAGTACTTCTTATGAATGAATGAATATAATTCCATATAGTTTCCCTCTAAGTCTCAAAAATCAGTACTGTATAAACTAATCGTCTGTCTTACTCATGCATGCGGAGAAATGTTGGAGCCCAAGCTGGCCCCGCGTCGCTGGGCTCTGGGTCCGCCACTGAGGTGAACATATTTAGATGTTTTTTGACAAATTTTTTGTTGGGACTTTTCTATTGGCATCAACGTGCAGACGAGAACGGCTTCTGAAGACCAAAACAATTCAAAAACAGTGAAGCGCAGGCCAATTTTCTCAAAAACCGAAGGCATCAAAACGTGACTTTCTTTGGCTTTACAGTTTTTGGAGAAGTCCAAACCCTGCTAAAGAGAACCATAAAATAGTTTAACATATTTAAGATGAACTTATATATACTTAACACACTTAAGATGTGTCATCAGCGGATACCCTTGGATGGTACCCACTTACTGTTGAGGAGCGGCTTCGTCAGGGAACCGCAGAACACGCCACACGTATAGCTATCAACTAATCAAGTTGGCAACAGCAAGAAAGCTCAGTTGCCGTCGTGAACATTCCGGAGACGGTTGTTTTTGCCTTGAAGAGAGGGGAAATCAATCTCGAGAAAGAAATCCTCTTGGTACCTAGCCGTGTTTGCATGCAGAAACGCCAACTGTAGTTAGTTAACAAATTTTGTCCGATACAAACATTTTCCACAGAGTTGGACTTGCAATTGGACTCTGTAGCTGGACTGAGAGACCAATCGAGATCAGCTGGTAAACACATAATGAAGTGAAAATCACAGCACAGCAGTACAGGTCCACACCTAGTCCAACTGCCAACGACCTGGCAGCGACGTTCTTGAATTCATCATTCAATGCATACATTCATGCGAGATGGAGCTAGCAGTGTTTCGCGTTGCTGCGGTACCTCTAAATGATTGTGAGCCGTCGATCTAGATGATTTTTATCACATATTACCTTCTAAGAGGTAATAGAAGGAGAAGGAAAATATTTTCCAATTAGATCTAATTCCATATCCTATTAGATCTAGCTTGCATGCATGATGTAAATTGTAATCAACAAACTAATGTTCCTTTGTTGGCGACAACGTGACATATCATGCTAAGGTGATTTTTAAACATTTTTTGTAACATTTTCTTTTCACATACGTTTGCATGTACGTCACTTGCTAAAATACACGAATATGCATGCTTAATCTTTTTGTGCTTATCCCTTTTATATAACGTACTCTCTCCGTCTCTAAAAAAGAGTCGCTATGGGAATCGTACTGGTTAAACTTTCTCAACTTTGACTAGATTGTAGAAAATGCGTGCAACATTTATATCTCTAAATAAGTTTATTATGAAAATTTATTTAACGATCTATCTAATGATATTAATTATGTTGTTGATTTTTTGGGAAGCGAGAATGATCAAAGTTAAAAGTTGTTGATTTTTTGGGAAGCGAGAATGACTTTTTTTAGGGACAGAGAGAGTAATTTTAATCGAGTTAGCATAATATAAACACTTAAATATGTAACGTGTTAGTGTGCAACATGTTTTAGATCGCCAAAGTTCACGGCTCATTTAGCGTGTTAGATGTTGATGTTCTTTATGTGTATAATATATTTTTTTAGTTGAGTATGTGAAATTAAAATGGATTGTTCGAATTCATATTTGGATCTATGCGCAATTTTTGTAGGACAAAATAATTACGCACAGTTACGGAATAGAAAAAGGAAAGTAGCAAAAAAAAGAAGAAGATTGCGGCAGGGAGGGGCCACATGCGCTTGTATCTCCCGTGATCTAGGGGATTTGAGAATTTTTCTTTTTTTAGGTTAATTAATTAATTAATTTGAAAATCTAAAAAAATCAATGGCCTAGATTAGTTTGAAGTATTACCACCTAGCAGGTAAATAGGGGTACCCTAGCATTGCCCTTCAGTGTTTGTCATCGTCTCCATCGAGCTGATCAGCCCCGTTGTGCAGCAGTGTGAACACCTCATGTCATAGGTCGCTGGATCGCTCGCTCTATTTAAACCCTCCAAACCCTGGTCATTCCGCAGCACACAGAGTCACCCACCACTAGCTACACTCCACACTCACACACGTCTCGGACTTTCGGTCAGGGCAATGACGACGACGACGATGGCTGTGCTGAACAGCAGCAGCAGGAAGACGGTGGTGGCCCTGGCCGTGGTGGTGGCGCTGCTGGCGTCGTCCGCGTCGGCGGCGATCACGTGCGGGCAGGTGGGGTCGTCGCTGGCGCCGTGCATCCCGTACGCGACGGGGAGGGCCAGCACGCTCCCCGCCTCGTGCTGCTCCGGCGTGCGCAGCCTCAACAGCGCGGCGCGGACCAGCTCCGACCGCCAGGCGGCGTGCCGCTGCCTCAAGAGCCTCGCCAACAGCGTCAAGAGCGTCAACATGGGCACCGTCGCCACCATCCCCGGCAAGTGCGGCGTCTCCGTGGGCTTCCCCATCAGCATGTCCACCGACTGCAACAAGTACGTAACTAATGATCTTGCTGTCATCGTCGTCCATCTCTGCTTTCATCAATCTTGCTTGCACATCATATATATGTTTTTTTTCTCAACTATATATTGTTTGGCGCATGCAGGGTCAGCTAAATGATGAAATCTACCACGTAAGTACCGGTGCACGTGATGAAGCTATCAAGCCAGGAAAATAAAATAAATTGTGGTAACAGGAGGAGCAGCATGCATGCGGTATCTATATAGTATTACAGAGTATTATATGTAAAACCGTGTGCACTGTGTATGTGGGCATATACATGGCTATATGTATGTGTGGCTTGCAGTGCTACCTAGCTAGCTTCTCATCATGTGCTCATGTATGCGGGTGTTGTGTGTGTGAACAGCCAGTACACTGTTGACTGTTCAGTGGCTTCGATCGACCTACTTGTTCGGATAGTTAATGGTTTGCTATATAGTGGTGCTTGCTATTAATCAATATGCCTCTCCTTAAATGCCGGTGCATGCATCTTAAAATATACTAACCCTACCTAGCTGGCTATCTACTTTCAGATAATGTAATTACAAAGACAGAACTTGAAAACTGTGTTACTGTAGAAACACGGAAATCAAGTGGCAATGGTCTACAACACAATACATAAATTTTTCCCACACGAACATAAGGCCACTCTTCCGGTGGTCAGCTCTAAGATAACTTTTCTTGGACGACGGCTTCTCTGAGTGATCAGTGAAGGGAAAGAGTGGTTATGCGGAGATACCAGAGATGTCACCTTTGAGCTGGCGGAGAGAGAAGAGCTAAACTCCTCTATCTCTCTCTCTGACAGAAGAGACGATAAATCGATAATATTTGACTAAAAAAACCTCAAATATAAAACATATATACATGATGATGTGATACTTCAGGGTTGATACCACTCTCTTGCTATTAGAGGTGCCTTATTAACAGTATACACCATGAAGTTGCTGACCCACAACCACCAAAAGGTTTTTTCCTTCGTGATTGGGTTTGTACCCGTATTTTTTCATTAAAGAGAAGAGAATTTTGTTACATGTCTGTTAATAGCCTGAACCTCCCGCGACGTTTGCGAGTGGCACTCAACACGGGCAAGCCAAACTACAACAAACCACTCCCAAGACTACAAATAGTGTACTATACGGCTATCAATGTTGCGACATCATCAGCAGCAGTAGCAGGAGGCTCATTCGTCAGCAACGCAACCAAAGCACCCCGGCCAGACTCGAGAAGCCGGCATCCAACCCACTCTTTCCCTTCACTGATTGCTCGAGAGGCGGTCTCCGCAGCGTTGGTTGCCATGCCTCTGAAAACCCTTGTGTTACGCTCCTTCCACAGGTCCATGATAGCAAATACTACCAGGGAGTCCAAGCCCACACGCTCCGGCTTAGCCACCAAGTGACCAGAGTGTCATCAGCGTGCTTGCCAGCAGACCGTCCAGGCAGAGAGGGTGCAAGAGTTCGACAGCTTAAATCTAGTTCTATTTCAATATAATTGGGCTTAAATGTTATACCTTAAGTCTAGTTCAACATGTAGTCTTATAGTTCACTTTGGATTTATCCTAAATCAATTTTTTTCTAACTTTGACTATGTTTTTTTATAAAATATATTAATATCTACAAGTTCAAACAAAAGCTCAGCCAAAACATATTTTATAAAGAATCTAACGAAACTAATTTGATGTTCTAGATGTTGGTGTATATTCAAAGTTAAATAGATCTGATTTAGGATAAAATTAAAGTGAACTATAATTTAAAATAAAGGGAGTATCAAACAATTGTGGAAACTATTAGTATTTTCCTCCTTTTCCTTTGTTCACAAGGAAGAAAATATATAGGAATTTTGAAGTGAGAGAAAAAAAAGTCAAATACACTTTTGTGAGAGTTCAGTGTTTGTATTAATTCGAAACTCCCACGTATTTCCTTTCGACAATCTACGAATACTTGTACCATAAGCACGACCTATGAAGAAGATTAACCCCCTACCTGACTTTAACCAACAAATAGACAGAGGTGCAGGGGCACATGTGGTGTGCCCACGCGCCCTCAGTGGAAATGGCCACTATCACGCAGAGGATCCCCAAGACGACTAATTGGATGGCGCTCCAACTAAAGAGCTGCGCTTGGCTGGGGAGCTCGCCTATATATACCTCCATTTACGAATGGGGGTGCTCCATTGGACTGGATACCAGGCTTGAGGGTTGATGTGTTGTGATTTTCTATAAAGACCGGCAGGAAGTATATCAAGCATGATGTCGTAGAAATCTCTCTCTCGCTCTCTCTCTCTCATAGTGAGGCGGAAGGGTTTGCATTCATCGCTTCCCCCCCCCCCCCTCTCTCTCTCTCTCCATGTTGTGTATCAGATCTGTTATTTTACGTCCCTCAGTTCGACTCATCTGCGGAGTTTGATTTCTGGTCTGATAGTGACGGTTCGTATGCTCTAGTTCGTTTGGACCTGCCCACAGTTTGATTTGGAACAATACTGGAGCTGCTCTTAATAGAGAATACTGTTGCAGGTTGGTTTGAGGTTAGGAGCCAATAGAGACTGAAGTTTAATATCAAGGATCGGGTTTATCTAAACATGCATGGTCAACACAGTACACATTATTCAATCGACACATTAACATTTTTAGCTATGCTAGATAGAGGAGCGAGCCACACAAACCTCTAGTTTACATATGAGCGATACACCACCGTTTCTTATTTCGGCGGCCATTATAATTGTTAAAACATAGAGTGCTTGGATTAGAAAAATTTGTAAATAGCAGATGGCATGTCGATCTCGTGCACTGTGCTTAGCCGTTGGCTGCCTTCTCACTGAACAACAGATCCGCGTACGGCATGAAGTGGCACACCGGCGCGCCGCCGTGCCGGAGGTTCAGCGTATCGAACGCCGGGTGCGCCGGGCTCCAGCTGGAGGTGTCGTGGACGGCCACCATGTCGACCGTCGAGCCGCCACTCATGCCATGGTGGAGCTGGAGGCCCCGGCCCGGAGCGTGAGCACGTACGCCTCCTTCTCCATGTGGCACCGGTAGACGGCGTATGGGAACGGATCATCGTGGCAGGTAACATGGCGGCCGCCTCTACCGCCGAGCGGGGCCACCGCGGCGACCTCGTACTCCTGCCGCGGCAGGCCCTCGCGCGGCGTCAGCGCCGACGCGGCCACCGACAGCCTCGCCGTGCTGTGCTCGTACCCAGCATGCGCGCGGCGCCCTCCAGGGACGTGGCGCAGGCCTTGCGCTCGGCGGCGAGCGGCGGCGCCTGGCACGCGCTTAGGGTTCCACACACCATGGACTCCTCGGCGCAGCCCGGCGCGACGGCGAACGTGGCCAGCACGTCGGTGACGTTGGCGAAGGGGGCCTTCTCGGCGTCGGCGCGCGGGAGGATGGCGGGGAGGTCGACGGGCGGGAAGTGCGCCGTCATGACGCTGCCGAGGGCCACGTTCTCATGGCGGAAGAAGACGCCCGTCGCTGGTACGGCTGCGCTCGGGCTGCACGTACGTGATCCGGTAGCTGTAGCCGAGGCACCAGTCGGGCCGGCACACTTGCAGGGATGAGGAGGAGGGCTGCTTGAGTGGCGAGTGGTCGGTGCCTGCACGTAAGAATGTACGATAGATCATCAGAACGTCAGAAGGCCACGTCAGCGTTCAGCGTGAATCGCACTGCAGACACGTGGAGCAGAGAGAGGGAGTCTACAGTTGGAAACTTAGGAGCACTGCTTCATTGCAGGTACCTACCTTTGTGGACGAGTTCCGCGATGGTCGGTGGCATGCATGGGCGTGCCCGGGAGGACGTCCTCCCATAACCTCGTCGCCGGAGTGGTAGCGCCGGCGGCGCAGGCACAAGCGGCGATGGCGGCCACCAAGATCTGAAGAAGCGCTGACGGATGCATAATGCGTGATGCGTCGACGACCTAGACGTCGACCGGGAGTGGGAGGGATGAAAAGGAATGAAGCTGTGAGGGCGCGAGATGGCTACCTCTTGCATGCTGTGCGAAGAAGATGGCTCCCATAGATAGGTCCACTATATATAGCCAGCTGTACTAGCTCTCCTAAACAAAGCGCACGTGTCAAAATATTTGCCCTGCTAGCTAGTTGCACATTGACTTGCACTGCACCTGCAGGCATGTGGGTGTGGTCGATCGTCGATCCTGGTCAACTCGCTTTGACCGTCCATGGAAGTTTCTCCAGTCGTGCATCGAAGAAATTAAAGAATAATAATATATATTTTTTTGAAAGCATATCTTTTTACTAGGAATCCTGCTTCCAAAAGAAAGGATTCTAATAGGGCCACGTCAACTCGTCATCTCTCGGCCGTCCGATCCGATAGGCACGTTTCCTCGGCCGTTGAATCGTGCGTCGTGCCACCGTAATAGTCACCGTGTGGTCACGTGGACAGGTGGCGTGCAAACGTCTCGCTTCCAGATTCATCTCTTTTTTTAATACCGGGAAAAAAACGGCGGCGCGGCGGTCCAGATTCGGGTCTGGTATACCCGCTTTCTCACCATCCCCGCCAATCGCGAACCTTGGTGGTCCGCACCTGGTTCCGCACGCTCACATCCGCCACTCCGTCTTCCCCGCGACCCCTCCTCGGCACGGCGCGGCCCCACGTGCTGATGGATCCCTGCCTTCACACAGGCGAGGCGTGTGCGGCGGCCGTGAGCTACCAGCGCGGGCATGGACCACCGGCGACCAGCGGCGGCAGAGCCCACACGCTCCAAGCCAGCGGCGGTGACAGCTCCGATTAGTGGCAGATCTAGAAAATAAGTTAAGAGGGGCTTATCTCATAATCTTTCATTCCTAGCCTCTCCTTCTAAGCTTGAATATATACAAATTTGTAGCGGGGGCTTAGGAGGGGCTCTATGGTCCGAGCAGCGGTAGCGGGGGCTCGAGCCCACCCCGCCCCCGTGCTCGATCCGCCCCTGGCGCCGATGCGCGACAGGCCGACAACGGTGGCGAAAGTCCGAGCGGCGGTTTCCAGAGGTCCCAACACATCCTTGTGCTTGGCGAACGCCTCGGCACTCTAGTCTATTACTGTTGCCACTAGCCACCATGGCTTGAGGAGACTAGCAGGGTGGAGGTGGAGCCTCAAGATTAACCTGACGGAGTCCGTCTGCCTCGGTGCCCCTCGGCTCTGCGAAGCCCGCCTCAACATACAGGGTGAGTGCTGTACCATAGCTTGGGAACGTAGGCCCAACTCCTTCGCCGATGACCCATGCCCGCGGCACGCGTGGCTATTGCAGCAGCGGGAAGAGCTTGCTGCTGCCGCTGATTTTGGATCGCTTGTGAGTCCCCTTGCTTGTGATGTACGGAGTTGCGAATGCTCGCGTTCCAGGTCACCCGAGATGAAAAACTGTGCTGGCAGTGCTGCCGGGCCAGCAATGCTGCGGGGGGAAGGGCCTGCGACTTCTACGCCAAGATCAATGACCTGCTCTTGCTCAGAAGCTGTTCAACGAAATGCTACAATAGACATTCTTGCGTGGAATGACTGGAACATCATAGCCTTCAGCAGCAACTAGCTTTTTAACGTGGTGCAGAGAGACTGATTTCTCCCATTCTGATTTTTTTTAATCTATGCTCTACACTTACATATCCATGTCGGTTGGTTGGCGGACACTGCCGATCGATCAAATTGTTGCATTGGCGCCGCAGCTCGATCTATCGATCAAAAAATACTACAGTTCAAAAAATACTGGAGTACGTACGTACAGGCAGCCCTCCTAGAATCTTGTGTGTGAACGTGTGTGCGTACGCGCCAATATGCACGCACGCGGACGCCTGAGCCTGACGCTGATCGATCATCAACTATTCAGCTTGCATTGTGCACTGACTGTGTGTGTGTACGTATTATCGACTCGATGAGCAGCGGAATGCTCGATCGGAAGGAACCTGCGGCGCAGCCGGGCTTAAGTTTAGTTTGTGCGCACAGTGCCACAGTCGTCCACAATAACACCTTTTGCGCCGCCGGCAGGCTCGCCGGAGGCTGGTTTGGGAGTGCTTCCGAGGGCTCCTGCTGTTCTCTACCGCATAAAAAAAATGAACAGAGGCGATGAAGTTTACAAAAATTGGCTTTGGCCTCCGTTCGGCACAACTCTCTTTAACTGGTGGAGGCTTCACGAGTAGTTCTACTGTTATTAAAGCTAAATCTGTTTTCTTTTAGTAAAAGATTTGTCTTCTCCTAATAGATAAAAGGGTGAAATATCCATAATGCAAGCGAACGCTAGTCCAGTTGGTCTAGCTGTGCGCTTTGCACCCTGCCAGCCAGAGTTTGAACCCCCTCGGGGGCGGATTTGTTGGCCGGAGGAGGCGCAATTTATCTGCGCGTTGAAAAAAATCCTCTCGTCTGCCTCACGCAAAATCACAGGTCTAAGGCCGGCCTAGTCTCATGGGAGCTGCGGTGCCGCTGTGTACGGATGGGGCAGAGGTTCTGGGGTTTTCTCGACCTGCGTGGGAAGATCTTCTTTTTAAGCACAATGCCCGGGGATGTCTTACCCCACGGGTCGAGTTTTTTTTGAAATATCCATAATATATTTCTCTTTCTTCTTCCTTTCTGTATTTATTTATGGAAAAAGTCTAGTTGACCCCCCCCCCGCTATGGGGGAGTGTCTACTTTACCCCTTAAACTATGAAACGGTCTAATTTACCCCCTGAACTTTGCAAAACCGGCCAATCACCCCCTCGAGTGGTTTTGGGCGGTGGTTTTGCTACAGTAACAGCGGTTTGCTACAGTGACAGCGGTTTTGTCTTTTTCTTTTTTATTTATTTCATCAGAATCTTTGAAAAAATCATAGTAAATCACAGAAAAATCATAAAATGGAAAATCCAATTTTATTGGACTCCACATGAGTAGATCTATACAGTGAACATATAATATAGTATGCTTTAGTACAAAGTTTTTATTGTATGAATTATTCAAATTAATTATAGAAAAAAAATAGATCAAAATTTACAGCAAAAACTTTGTACTAAAGCATACTATATTATAAGTTCACTGTGTAGATCTACTCATGTGAAGTCCAACAAAATTGGATTTTCCATTTTATGATTTTTCTGTGATTTACTGTGATTTTTCAAAGATTCAGACGGAACAAATAAAAAGAAAAAGACAAAACCGTTGTCACTGTAGCAAAACCGTTGTTACTGTAGCAAAACCACCGCCCAAAACCACTCGAGGAGGTGATTTGGCCGGTTTTGCAAAGTTCAGGAGATAAATTAGACCGTTTCATAGTTTAGAGGGTAAAGTAGACACTCCCCCATAGTTGGGGGGGTCAACTAGACTTTTTCCTTTATTTATTTCCTCTCTCTATTTCCTCTTAGGGCTCCTTTGGATTGAAGGAGAAACCCAGGAAAATCACAGGATTTCAGATCCTAAGGATTTGGCTACTGTATACTCCTTTCGATCGCAGAAAATCACCCTAGGAAAAATGAAGGAAAGGTTTCTATACCAATCATTCCATAGGAAAAATGGAGGAAATCTTACATCCACTCCGACATCTTTTTTCCATTCCTGTGCGCTGAATTGATGATAACAACGTTGCCTGAGCTCATCAGGAAAAAAAAACTGCAGAAAGAGCTCGACGCGCCGGCCCGCCACCTGCTACTGGTGCTCGTTGTCGGCCGCCCGCCTGCTTGCCTAGTGCGAGCTCGAGCTCGTTGTCCCCTGCCAGCCATTCGCGTGGGAGCTCGAGCGCCTCATCGCCTGGGCTGCCGCACCGTGCTTGCCGCTCGAGCTGCTTGCTGCATAGTAGCTGGAGTGCCTCATGCCGCGTCCGTCAGCTTGTGGCACCACCGCGCTGCGTTTGCCGCTCAAGCTTGCAGCCTCGCGCCGCGTCCTGCCTGCTGCCTGTCATCAGCGCTGAGAGACGGGGCTTCAGTGGGATGAGCGGATGAAAACGATGCGGGAGGGGATAAGGGCGAGTCGCTGTGCTGGCATCGCACAGCTAGCTGTGGATAGAAATGATCAGGCTGGTGGCTAGGGCCTGGGGGTCATGAAACAGTAGATGCGGTAATTGCCTAGTGGCCCACTTGTAAGTGGCTTCTTTATAATTATCTTTGCAATTTTTCTAATGACATTGGCAAACAAATATATTATTGGCTAAAGTAATTTTTTCCATTCCTACGGATTTCCTGTGTGTCCATCAAAACAACATTCATTCAAAGTTTCCTATGGTTTTCAATCCTATGTTTCCCACTTGCAATCTTATCATATTCCTACATTTTTCCTATTCCTGTCTTTTCCCAATCCTGCGTTCTAAAGGAGCCCTTATCATCTTCTTCATCCAGCTCTCGAGGTGGGATCTCTCCTAGCTCCAACCTAGCAATGGAGAAGTTGTTGTAGGTCTCGGGATCTCCTTCTTGGCCTCCACCCCCCTTTCTCCTTCCCTTCTCTTGCCTCCTTGGGTTCTCCTAGCTAGAGAGAGAGAGAGGAGAGGTGTGGTGGTATGTAAGGCAGGGAGTGAGACAGAACGAGTGCTTGTCATGTATACTGGAGTTGTGTGCTAGTGCCATATGCCCTGGCAAATGGGCCCAAGGTGTGACGTAGGTGGACACCTCGCAAAACTACAGGTGTTTGTGTCCTTACCAAAGCATGATTCCGACTGAGCAACAAAACATCTATAGGACTGTTCGACTGCTCAACCAGACCATCTGTCAATGTACATAATTGCTAGTTTCAACTACACAATATAAAAACACATAGATTTTGCATATATCAATTTTCATGATACAATGTTAACGATGATAATGCTTATGGACACAATATAATGCACACTATGTCATTACACTAGCAATAGCATCTCAAATGTGCGCATCCAAGACACTCTAGACTCAATACTAGGCCAAGCTACCAGCTCTAAAAATTTAAATGCAAATAGCCTATCCTATGCCATTCTACTCACCCACTTGGACGGTTAGCTCCTAGGACCAAAAAGATCACACTATTGAGGACTCCTTAGGGCCATCAAGCTAATGTCCTTAGGAAAGTTTATACTAAGAAAAAGATCCTTAATTACGAAAAGTAAACCTATAGTCAAGTACATGTACTCTAGCAAGGAGAATAAAACCTAGTTGTCACACAAATTCATGCACACAAACAGGAGCAAAGTATAGTGCTAAGCTAAGAAACGAGAGTAATTCAAGAACAAAAGAAATGCAAAGAGAGACAACACTGAATATGGTATGTTGTTTTTGTTACTACCCTCTCATCTATCTTGGAGCACCGAAGAGTTACTTAGACTCAGTCTTCTTCCCTTGAGTCATCAAGACTCAGGTACCCACTATTGAGTACCCCTTCTCCACTCCGGATCGATGGGTCTCAAACCGAGCATACTGAAAGCATCTAGGCCCCTAATTCGGTTTTGGTGATTAATGACGACACAATCATTGTGACTAACGTATGTTTTATAGAGATATTACTTTAGTGAGGTCACAATGATGATTGGTTGATGGGCAATCATTGGTTTCCATGCCCCTTATTAATGGTATTCATTTTGCTTTTCAAAGGATGAGCGCTGCAAAGATTAAGGATCGACTAGTTCTAAGAGTCGATGGTTCTGAGGGACACTTAAAGTAGTGATAGGATCTTTGTTTTTCCTTTGGCTATACTATAAGGGGGTATGAACGGGTAGCTTGACCTAGTTGAGTATAGTGAGTGGATGTGGTGCACAATTGTGAAAACTAGTGCTAGGTAGATCAGATGAAGCCCAAAGATGATTGGAATCTAAACCAAACTCAAAGGTGTTTGATATGCATGGAAGAGTTTGTGGGGTTTCTGTAGTCACCGGCGAACCGAACATGTCCGATGGTGCATCGAATTGCAAGGGTGTGGAGGATGCTCAAAGCTGATGATAATGAATCTGTTATAATCTTTTGAAGAGTAAGTATCTTAGAATGAAACATTTCTCATAGTTTGAGCTTTTTGCAATGGGTCTCAGTTCTGGAAGGGATCTATGAGAAGTCTGGGATATACTGAACCAGATCTGTGTACATGAATAGAATGTTTAGAGGTGTTGTGAACAAGAGGATGATCAAACTCTTGAAAAACAAAGCTCCAATGAAAATCCGAGTTTACATGTGGATGCTCATTCAATATAAGTTGCAAACTAGGGTAAATCTGAATAAGAAGAAGTGGAAAGGTGATAGAAATTGTTATCTATGTGGGGTACCAGAAACTAATGAACACATATTGTTCAATTGTATCATGGCTAAAACTGTTTGAATGTGTTTCAAAGAGGCTTTGGGTTGGGACAAATGCCTAACACACATTAAGGAAGTCTTTGATCGATGGATTGCTTTGCATTCTCATAACTATCATATTAAGTTGTTCATCTATCTGTTATAGAATATCCAAAATAAAATGTGTATACAGAAATTCTTTTTGGGGTCATTGATGAAGCATTAGACAAGTTTTCTTCTTTGTTATGGAAATGGTGTATACATTTGAAGGGGGAAGATGCCAAGTTCCTGGAAGACATGCTCAGGAGAATGAAGACGTGGTTATAGGATTTCTAACGGCAAACTGAGAATTTAGAAGTTTTTGAATCATCAGCAGGGAAGCCCCATACCCATTTTTGTCTTTTAATAATCCAGCCCAAAAATTCGTCCCTATGGGGGTTTGAGATAATTTAGAAGTTAAAGGACTCATTTGACTGGAAGCATAGTTTTATCTTTGCTTAGAGTTGTAGACTCCATCAGTTATATCTGGTGGCTTATTATTGTTAGCTTAGTTGGTTCTTTTTGTTTTCAGTTGGGTGTTGCATGTTTTCTCTCACAGGCTGTTTGTGTTGCAAGTGTGGTTGGATCTGGTAGGATCTTTCTGGCTTGTGTAGTGTTGTGGAGTTATTGAGTAGTAGTTGGTGCTTGCGTGTAAGCTGGCATCCAATCCCAACATACTTAATGTTTTGTGTTGCTTTAGAAAAGAAGGGTTTTCCTTCATAAAAAATACCATCAAGCATTGATTTTTTTACAGCCAAGATTTTTCTCTGTCTACTACTTCAAATGGAGTAGCTATATACGAAAAAATGTATTGGGATCCCAAAAATTGTGCAGCCCAACTTGTCTAACTTTGACTAAAAATAATAATGGTGGCCTACAATGTCTACTGAAGGCTGATAATATAAAATATTTCTTTGACTAAAATTAAGATGATACCTTACCAAACTTCCAACCAAGAGATGCAACCACCCCCATGCAGGCATTGATTTTGATGATGAGCATATTAAATGCTAGTGAATAACTTCATTGATGTCTGCCTCCTTGACCCCCTATATAAGATGCCCCAGCACCCCTCAAAGCACCACAACAAAAAATTATCAAAGGGGCAAGGCACAAGTCTTTCATCTTTTAAATCTTCAGGTAATCGACAAACATATGATCTTCCATAGCCTAATGTGATAAATATCTATTTGTGTTCGTTCTCCTGCATAGTTGAATTTCTTGGTTCACAAAACATGATATATATCTGATGGCGCCTAATCAATCTTGGTCTTGTGGTGTGTGCTCAGACATGAGCTGGTGGAGGAATGATAACAATGGCGGCTTTGGTGGCAGTAGTGCGAGGAGTAGACCATTGGATCTACAACTACGCCTGGCACTACCCACAGAGAGGATAGAGGTTGACTGTGGAAATGGCAGTGAATTGTCGTCATCTAGCTCATGTGTATCATTAGACATTTCATCAGATGAAAGCTTGGTTCTGGTGCTTGGTGGCTGTAGATGGTGCCGGAGCTACTGCATGGTAAGCAAGAAGGAGTTCCCCACCTGCATCAACTGCAAGCAGCCCTGCCTTATCAGCTTCAGTATAGTAACAAGAAGCATGACTAGAGCAAGTAAAGGGGAGTCAAGCATGCTAGAGGTCTTGCCCCTAGGGATGCTCATGTGGATGGTTGCTTGGATGTTTTACTTGATCTTGAAGCATGGTCGATCATTCATTGGACATGGTCTATTTGGTTCAGTAGTAGGCTAGCTTGTAGAGCTAAGCTTAGTTTCCTATATGCTGCAATTTTTATGTTCTTGTATGGGGTGTAGACTAGGTGGTTTTTAATGTTGTGGCAGTATGGATTGCGGTTGTCACAATGCTCTGATTAATGAGTTCTTTCAAAGATTTGCTTCAAATGTATCACTATGCATTTGAACAAATGGGGGGGGGGGGGTTCTTCTACATTTATTTGGTGATGCCAACCTGTCAAACAAGTCTAGTGAACATTGGTGTTTGGTACGGCTTTGAGTATCTTCAAAAGTGTTTTAGGCAGGAAAAATCGGCACTTGCACATTGGTGTTCAATGTTCATCAAACATGGTGCACCGAACAACCTGCTCTAGGAATGGGTGTGGCCGGGCATAGTGCAGTTGCACTCACTAGACGTGTTCGGTGGTGCACCAGACTGACGGACAACACCATTCTACCAGAGAGGGATGCAAATGGGACTTGGCAGTGGCACTCACCGGTGCTATCCAGTGTGCACTGGACAGGTGCACCGGACATGTCGTACGGGTAACAGCTAGTTCTGACAACTAGCCATTTGAGCCTCACCAAACATGTTCGGTGCAGAGACCATGAACGCACTAGACAAGTTTGGTACTCATATTTTCTATGAGTGGAGGGGCAACGGCTAGTTCCTTGGCTTGGGGCTATAAATACCCCTCCATCTCGTGCATTGAGGCTCTGTTGGCATTATGAAGTTTCACCTACACCCTTGTGTGTGTCCAAGAGAGAGGCTTGGCCTATTGGAGTGATTTGGATTTGCTAATTCAAGATTAAGGACTCCATTAATTCTTGGAGAGTAGCAAGTGTGCACCCACTCTTCTCATTAGGCTTGGTTAGGTCAAGTGAGAGTTTGTGCTTGTTACTTTTGGTGATCGGTATCACCTAGACACCTTGGTGGTGATTGGAAGCTTGGTGATCTCTCGATGGTGATTGTGGGAGGCCCAAGCGATGTTGTGAGCGGTTGATTGTGCGTGATTCACTGTGCCAAACTAACAAGAACTCAGCCCGTAGAGAACATTTGGTCCTTGTAGGGATCACGAGAGAGCTATACTCTTGCATGGGTGCTCCAATGAGGACTAGTGGCCGATGCTGACTCTCCAATACCTCGGGTTAACATCGCCGTGCCTATCCCTCTTTATGTTAAGCATTTACATTTGTGCAATTACATTCGTGCCTTTACATTACTATAATTGTCATGCTAGTGTAGGATTGGAACTAGTTTGCAAAACTCTTATGCATAGGATAGAAACACTATTAGGCACAAGAGGCAAACATGCTGTTAAACTATGAGGGTATAGAAGGTGTCACATCATGCATGCCTGCATATAGATGGCCAAATGGGTAACACGGATCAACACGGCCCGAGCCCATTTAGGCATGAGCCTGATAGGCATGGATGGCTTAATGAGTCGTGCATGTGCCGTGTTGCCCGATGGACTCAACATGGGGCCGAAGCACAGCACTAGGTGTGTTTAAGCATGTTGTGTTGGCCCATTAAGCCCAATGGATCGTGCTAACCTGCTAAATCCATCATTTCAGATAGAATCAATAAAAAACATAAGACTACAAAATCCTTTACATATTCACATATCCGTCACGAAATTCATGTGCATGTCATAAATCAATCAGATACAATCACAAATCATAAATCAGAGAATGGATGAAGAGAGGACAAGAGGTCGGCTGCCACCTTTGATGAAGTTGATGCGAATGCCGCTTCTAAGCGAGATAGCTAGGCCACCGATCCTCCACCAGGGCCGCTGCGTGAGATAACCGCTAGGGCTGGCTGCCGCTGGAGCTGGCTGCCATGCGAGCTGCATGTTTCCTAGATGGTGGTGGCGGGGAAAATGGAAAGGGGAAGAAACAAAGAAAGATACGTGACTAGGATAGAGAGTGATTCGTATATATCTGGGGCTTCTATTTGATGAGCTCTTAATGGCCTGCCAAATAAAACGGGCTATTCTCGTGCCGGCACAATGGGACGAGGTTGCAGCCTAATTAAGCACAGCACTAGCCATCAAGCCATGTTAAATCAAGTCGTGCCATGCCATCCATTAGGCCCGGCCCATCTAGCCATCTATACCTGCATATCTACCATATACCCTTATTTGTGTATACCATTTTTCCTTCTCTCCTTGAGCCACGTCACCAGCTTTCCCTATCCGTCAGATTTCTCATCAACGGCCATAGGGTCACCACCTTTTCTGCTTCCAGAAAACTCTTTGCGTGCCCTCGATGAAAACAACCCAATCCCACCCCCTCCCGAGAGGACTGCACGTAGTGGGGGTGGCAAGAGCCGGTGGGTGGCTGCTTGCCCGCCAGCGTTCGAAGCCTTGCTTCGACATTGGTGTCTCATTAGGAACAGTAGTTTCCCAAAATAAATGGTCTCTGCTTGACGTGTTTCAAGCATCTGCCTCTCTCGCGTGAAGCCACAAAGGGATCGTGACTTGCTCGTCGCCTACGAAATCTGAGGATTTCGGTGATCTAAAAAAGGACGCGGTCTTCAAATATGAGTGTAATTGTAGGTTTGTTTGTACACGGGTGGTGTGTGTAGTGTGCGTGTGTTGAGTGGGCGTGCATGTGTCTCAACAGATGCTACAGTTGTACAGGCGTCAAAAAAATCCCACCCCCTCCCGTATCCGCTTCTTCCTTGCCGTCCCCGCTCCGTCTCCACAGCCGCCGCCGCGTTGCGATCGCCGGACTCCCACTGCCTCCGCCCGTCCGCGTCTCCTCAGCCGTCGCTGCATGTCCGACCAGCTGCGTTGCTTGCAGGTTCGGGCCTCTCTCCGCGCCTACCTGTCCCACCATCCCCGATGCTTGCCGCTCTACCGCCGCCAGGGCCCCTGTGCGGCAGCACCGGCCCGAGCCCAGTCTGCGCCGACACCTCAAATCCTCCATCGTCGCCCGACCGTCACGTCCCCCACGCCAGCGCCCGCGAATGTGCCGGCCGGCCGGCCCTGCCCGCGGCTGCGTGCGTCGATGCGGCGGCTTGCCTTCGTCGTGGCTGCTTGCGTGGATCCAGCGTGGACAAGCAGCGATGGTGGCGTCGCTGCACCTTCTCCACGCCTCTTGCCTCCTGCCCCTCGCCCCGCACCAGATGCTCGGATGAGCAATAGCGTCCATGCGAGATGACAAACTACCGAAGGAACCCACGTCCTGACGCGCCACACAGACATACGTGCTCCATCGATCTCCTCTGTGCCACGCTGCCGACCTTCCTCTGCATGGAGGCCATCGAAATGTGGTGAGTTCATCCATCGAATCGTTAGGCTCCTTCACACCCCCCGACCCCGCCGCCGCTCCAACCCCCCCCCCCCCCACCAATCCTCTCATGTTTGTTGGATTGTGTAGGTGCACGACCTTCATCAGGGAAAAGGACAAATTTTGGGAAGAAGAAGAAGAAGGCTGATGTGCTTGTGCAAAAATCAGAGGCACGAGTGTAGGTGTTGTGTATTATACTTGCTCCGATTTGGGAGAGTTAGAGCAGGAGATGGCTTGGGACTTGGGAAATCAGGAGCAGGTGCTTCAAATTGAAGGAGGATGCAAATGTTTTGCGTTGCTTGAGGATGAAGGGGCTACTTCCTGTTGACGCTGTGCTTGCTGGGAAAGAGCAGCAATCCAACATGGTGTGCTGTGAAGTTTGTGGACTGCATGACGAAACTGCAGATCATATCATTGCAGGATGCCCTTTCGCTAGGACCTTCTGGGACAAACTTGATTTTAACTTGCCATTGGACTTCTCCACCTTCCTAGATGATCTTCATTGCATTAGAAGGCCGCCTTCAGTACCTTCTAAGCATTTCAGCACATTCATAGCGCTATGCTGCCGGCAGCTCTGGAAGCGCAGGAACAATGTGATCTTCAAGTCTGAACTTGCCTCTACAAGGCAAACTTTGGTGGCATGCATCGCGGACGCAAAGCTTTGGAGAACGAGACTCCCAAGGAAGGATAGGGCTGTCGCGGATGCTTGGATCGGTGCTTTTTCAGCAGCTATGCAATAGAAATCCTGTAATGTAATTTTCGCTGCAAAAATGACCTTGTGATGAAAGATGTACATTGTACTTTACTCTTTCTAACTGTCTGAGGGCAGTTCTTGGGCAATAAAAATTCAGGTGGGGATCCTCTCCCCCCCGGTGACCTTCAAAAAAAAAACATGGTGTGCTGCTACCTCTAGGTAATGCTCCGCGCTAATCTGCAGCTACACACCCCAACATTTGAAATATCCTTCCATAAGTAAAATTATGCACTTTTCTACTCAGCAATTTATATGTTTCATTTCTTTACGTTGTTTGGTCCTGATAGGCTCATAGCCATAGCTGTCAAAAAAAATTCATGCTCTGTATTAGTCTACGCAAAGGAGCATGTCATACAATAAATAAATAAATAAAAGGAAGAAACAAAGACAATTTGATAGTTTTTTAGACCTAAAGTAACTAATTTGTTAGCAGATATAGCATAATATGACTAATAAGGTTTGATAGTTCATTGTTAGACCAAAAATACAGATTGTTGATATACATATATTGCCCTTGGTATCTTTGTCTTCCATACCTATGCCACTCTTCAAACTGGTTTGAGCCATGTGTATATTCATATTATTACTCTCTGACTCCTAATGTTGCCCAGGCCATGTAGAGATGACTTTGAAGACAAGGGAAGGCAAATATTCGTATCTATTATATGGCTTAAGATAAAACACACCAGATCACCAAGCACGGCTTATAATATTATGTCCCTCCTCTTCTCACCTATCACGGCTTATGTAATTTGTTTGATGAGCTGCAGTTCTGAAGCATGTTATTTCCTGATAGCTTATGCATTTATGCTGCTTCTTACATGAATACAGTTTCTGAGAGCGATAAAATGACTTCTATGATCTCTCTGATCATGATTTCATTTGATAATTCGCTTAACAGTATCACTTGATACCTGACAAACCTGCATGTGTGTGGTGCCCTGTTCAGTGTGTCCTGATTCCGTGTCCTTCCTCGGCCCCTCCATCGCGGCATATGGCTGTATGAACAGGAGGGCGGCCGGCCGTGGACGACGGCGACCTATCCTGGCTATCCATGACCGGCGACCTGTCCTATTGATGGCCTTGCTGGCGATAGCAGCGCAGGTATAGCCCCTCTCTCTCATTTCCCACCAACATTGTACGAAATTGTTTCCACTGTTTTGGAGTACTGCATTTTTCTCACACTCGAATAACCTAACTCTGCTTTTTCTTATAGGTATGTTCGTATTTTTGGGGCCTCCTACCTGCACCTCACTGCCACCATTGTTGACGTCTATTAGTAACTTGAGGCACTCTACAACTACCGCAGGATCAGGCACAAGCGATGGACGTATGTTCAAGTGTCTCCTGAAGTTACAGCTTTCTTTTTCCCTGCTCAAAACTCTGATGTTTTTCGCAATAATAGTTATTATGATAATAATAAACTAGGGGTAAGTAGTTGGGCCTGTATTTACATGGGTATTTCAGTTTCATTTCAGGGTTCACACTTACCCATGTTGATGAGTTCAATGATGAGTTCCTGACCGAAGATTACTCCTATGATACAGTCCTGCCTCACATTCACAAAAACTTTGTTTAAGGTTCAGTGACTCAACCCCATGCTCTTCAAAATTATTTTGATTCTGGCATTTTACATTGGCTTAATGGCATACTCAAAGCTCAATGGGTCAACGGCATGCTCTTGAAAAGTATTTGGCTTTTCACATTCATTTGACATTGCGGTACTCATATTTTAAAAAAATAATGAAAAAAACAATTTTGTTTCATGTATGGCATTTTCTGGATTGTTTGAACAGATGGGTTCTTCAAGCATCTGGAACTCTGTAACCGACAAGAAGTGCATTTCATAGTGATTTTGAGGAAGAGGAGGAACAAAGGGAGGATGCCACAGCCTGACACTTTATTCCGAGTATATGACCAGCAGGTTTGATGCTCTTGCAGTCTTGAATAGTCATTCGGTGCTTTGTTAGGTGTAGGGTGCAAAGCCCATAGGCCAAAGATTTATTCAGAGTACATCATGAGCAGGTTTGATGCTCCTGCAGTC
The DNA here is from genome assembly GCA_022457205.1 of Saccharum spontaneum. NCBI lineage: Eukaryota > Viridiplantae > Streptophyta > Magnoliopsida > Poales > Poaceae > Saccharum > Saccharum spontaneum. The sequence goes on along the minus strand of CM039609.1, from coordinate 6,389,513 downwards.
TTGCATACCCATAGATATCTTACCATGTTATGCATCAAGCTAAGACCATTTCAATCATATCTACAAGATACCCTTTCTATGAGGCGAAACAGTGGGGTTTCTCAGAAATTATCGAATTTCCAAACTTTCTTCCATATATACTGATAACAGGCATGCAGCTTAAGGTTTTATGATCCTTTTGCAGTTTAATTCACAACTATATATGATGGCGATCATAATTCTCACGCCCGCGGCAACGCGCGGGGTACCGGCTAGTATATAATATATTGCTGGAAGTGCATCAAAAGATTCAGAGAGGAAGACGGAGGAATTGTATGAGTAGCTAGGAAAGTGTTTGCAACAGCTTCCATGTTTTGTTGGGTGTTTTGGGGAAAAGGTGCCCTCTCTTTCAGTAGCACGAACGATCGATCCAATAGCCTTTTGTTGGGCAAGTAGTACAACCAACGACAGTAGCCAGTGGTGTGACAGCCGACCACACTTGCTTAGCGTTGCTTACAAGGAAGGCACAAAGCTCCTCCTAATACAAGAGAGAGAGAGAGAGAGATGCAACTCCAGAGACGCTTTCGATGTCACATTCGCAGCTGCATGCGATGCAAGGCAAAACGACGTGACACGCATGGATGGACCCTGCTGCAAAAGCAGACGACAGACGCCTAGTTCCCTACCTGCAACGTAACGTGTTTCAGTCGATTATATTGCCATGAAAAAAAAGGAATGAAAACACCCTCTGCTCTTCTTCCTCCACACAAATAAGTACGATCCAATATGATCCGTGCAAAACCTCAGGTGCAGAGCGAGTCCTAGCGAGACCAGACCACCGTGCATCACACAGAGGCGCGCGCGCCATCATCGCCATGCGCGTGCTGAACGACAGCCGCGCCGACGCATCATCGGCGCCGCCGCTGCTCGTCACGCCAGCGGCGGCGGCGGGGATGGTCGGCGAGGCCCAGCTGCAGCCGGCCGCCGGAGTAGCTGGGAGCGACGCTGGGTTCGACTCCGACATGGTCATCATCCTCGCCACGCTGCTCTGCGTCCTCGTCTGCGCGCTCGGCCACAACTCCCTCATCCATTACTGCCTCGTGCTCGACTTCGGCCGCACCGCCCTCACCGTGGCTGCACCTGCACCTGCCGCCGCCACCACCACGGCTGCCGGTGCAGCCACTGCTACCGGGCTGAAGAAGACGGAGCTGAGGAGCATACCCGTGGTGGTGTACGAGGCAAAGCCCGGCGCGTCGGCGACCGACTGTGCCATCTGCCTTGGCGAGTTCGCCGACGGCGAGAGGGTGCGCGTGCTCCCGAGGTGCCACCACGGATTCCACGTGCAGTGCATCGATCTGTGGCTGGCCACGCACCCGTCTTGCCCGACGTGCCGGAACTCGCTCCGGATCCAGCAGGGCCTTCAAACTAGCAGCGGCGACGGCGAGGCAACAACGGTGGAAGGGGAAGAGACATAGTGCCGCTTGGCGCGTGCAAAGGGTCGTTTATGGTTTGCAGTTTCTTGTATTTTCGTAGGGGCTAAAGTGCAAAACACTTCACTTTGTTCTAAAAGGAAAAGGTCCAAATTACTCCTCTCAAATTTGGTCTATGTCAACTAACATTTTTAGTTTAATTTACTCCCTCCAACTATTTCAATTGGTCCAATTTACACCTTGAAAAGATTTTTAATTTTTGTTTCTCTATGTACAAATTGTGTTTTAATTTTAAATTTTGTGAGTGATAGAGGAAATCATATTTTGTGTTAGAAAGATACATTATGAATTTTTCATCATTATATTTTCTATGACATCGTATATAGTGTTAATTTATTATTAAATTTCCAAAGCTATCAAAATAGTGGTGAAAAATTAAGATATATTTTTCTAACATAACTTATGATGTGCAAAAATAACAAATCATCCTATTAAGGGGTAAACTAGACCAACTAAAATAGTTGGAGGGTGTAAATTGAACCAAATGTTAGTTTTAAAGGGGTTATCTGGACATATACCAAACTTGGAGGGAGTAGTTTGGACCTTTTCCTTTCAAAAATGTTTTGATATGTTTTTTCAGGTCTTATTACATTTGTAAGATATAGGATTGCCATTTTTTTGTGAAACAGCAAGGAGCTGGTGCAATGTGCCAACATCTTTGTCACTTCGATTTGTTATTTGTTTGTTTCCTTGACTTTTGCAGATTTTTTTTTTCCCGGCCATTCCTTGGCGCAGAATTCCACATTAATTGATAGCCCTTCTCTTGCCAGGATGAGCATGGACCAGTAGTCTTGATTCTTTTTTTATTTAATTTAGTAAAGATGTCCACCTCTCCCTAGACCCTAGTTACAAATTGAAATTATCTAAGTTGGCAAGAAATTCTAAGTTATATCATGCCCCGGGAAAAGGTCCATCCTACACCCGATTTTCATGAGCATGTTATTATAAGAAAAATTCAGATGTTTTAGAGGAGTTCCACGATCAGATTAAAGGTGTTGTAAAAATCAGATAAAATATTCTTTCCTCATATACGAATTTTACTTACACCAACTGTGCTAAAAAAAAACTACACCAAAATAATCACCATAGCTCTACAGTCTGAGTGTAAATTCTAGCATATATTGACAGTTATTAAACCTGAGCTGTGTGGGAGACAAGATTTTCACCCGAATTTTCCCTTCTATACATACTATTTAGTAGGAAGAAGAAAGGAAAAGAAAGAGAAAAAAAACCAAGTGTGGAGGTCTTGGCTCTTCCAGTTGATGCTCTTCATTCTCAGATGGTTCCACTTTTCACTTCTCACGCAAAACTTGAAAGTTTTTAAGAAAGCACACCCATTAACACAAGCCAACAAAAAGGCCCAAGGTGATAAAATCGTAGAAAAAGCCCACTACTCTCTCCTCAGACCACAACTACCTTAACAATAATCTTTGCCAAACTGACAGCTAGCATGCGCATGACACTATATGTTGTTGCTTAGGCCTTGTTAGGTTCATGAATGTTAAAGTTTAACTCCCATCACATCAATGTTGCGGTAAATACATGGAGTACTAAATGTAGACTAATTGTATGTATATCGGCACATATTAGGAGTAATTTATGAGTCGAATCTATTAAGCCTAATTAGTCTAAAATTGGAATTTTTTTTGTCAAATAAGACGAAAATGCTACAGTATTTGTTAAACTTTAACACCTCTACCCAAACGAGCCCTTAGTCCCACACCGTCTGTTCACAGAGCACAACCCCGGCTTAAATTGGTAGTCCTCAGCCCCACGCACGCCGAGCAAGTAGCAATTGCTGGTAACCCGAGCGGGGGCAATAAGGTGGTGTGGATGTCAATTGTGGTGGATGGGCCTGAGTCGTGTATCGCAATAAGAAAAAAAAATCTTCATTCTTATATTTAGTCCTTTTATACATCTAGGCACCGAATTTGGAAATTCGGATGCTCCAACTCCATCGATTTTTGGATACCGTTAGCCAAGTTTGCTGAAGAGATTTTAATTACCTTGGTTTTTTCGCTTTGTTCTTCTATCTAGATTCGTGCTTTTGCAACCAAGCCTCACCAACCGAAATTTTTTTCCTTAGTCCCACTTGTGCTAAACCTAGCATTGCAGAAAACATTTTCCATTGTATATATATTCCTTCTCTACATCTAGGCACCACATTTGGAAACTAAGATACTTCAACTCTATTGACCATTAGCCAAGCCTGAAAAGGAAATTTTAATTACCTTGTTTTCTTTTTAAGTATTTGTTTGACAACCCCTATCTATATCTATACCTACCTAATAATAAAGAGGCAAAATTTCAACCAATTTTTTGGTCCATCCATTTTTTTTGTCCGTCTCCACTACTAGAATGAACAAGTTTCCCTAGAGTCAATAATCCTAGGGAAGGCTGAAAAACCGTAGGGAAACGGTTTCCCTAGGGTTTTTGGTAGGAAAGCCCCCTAGGGAGAAAATCGACAGGAAAGGCTCCCTTCCCCTATGGTTTTGCTAGAAATGGTAGGGAAACATTCTTTCCCTATCCCCTAGGGAAACTTCCTCAAATGTCTGCTCCCAATCCTACGTGGAAAGCTGCACACTATGTGGAAAGGTGGACAACAAGGAAAGGGAGTCGCGGCCTCACGGGAGTCTGAGGGAGTGGCGGCGCCAAGGGTTTCCACGGGGCACCAACAAAATTTCACGAGGAAATTTTTTGGTTGGGTTCAGCGTTTCCTAGGGAATGCATAACTTTCCTAGGGAAACAAGACACCTGGCGCCGACGTGTTCACTCTTTGGATCGGTCCCGAGGAGATGGTTCACTCCTTCCCGAGGAAAACAAGGATTTCGTAGGGAAAGGGATGTTTCCCTAGGGTTTATTCATCAAACACTAGGGAAACTTATCTTTCCCTAGGGTGATTGAAAACGGTAGGGAAAGAAATAAACCCTAGAGGAACTTGTTGATTCCAGTAGTGCTCTCTCTAACTACCGGACAATGGAGAGTTTTTCTTCCATCCAGACTTCTATATATCCCGTGCTTATACGAGTTAGAATAGCTTTTGTCAGCGCGATACAGAGTCCGATTCCAAAATGTATTGGGTCATGTATGTTGACACCTAAAATTGAAAATAGGCAAGCATGAATACGGAGGTGCTACTGTGTTTCAAATTCAATGAAATATAAGCAATAGAACTATTTTGGACTTTTGGAGGCGCCACGTATAAGGAAATAACAGAGTCTCCGTATTAATCTCTACGAGCAAGACGTGTCCAAATAGGAATTTGGGATGGTTATGGAAAAAGTCGCTGGACCAAGTACGTGGTGTAACCTGCCCAGGAAGACAACATCAAGGTATACGTGCGTGATATACATGCTAGGAGTTTGATCAAGTACAAATATAATTATGGAAATCTGGGTTCAATGAGGTCGGGCTACAGACTTCTATCGAACTAATACGATGAAGTAACAACATGCTTTGATCCATGGGACAAGGAAGAAGGAACATGCTAGCTTCACAGCGTGGGGCCGTTGGCGATGGCGTGGTGCATGTTGACCCCAAGGGCCACCCTGTGTCCCACGAGACGCGTTGCCTGCATGGCGAGAAGCGGCGTCGGCAGCAGGCTCGTGTCGAGCTCCAGAACGAGGCGCTTGAACGTGAGCATGTAATGGTCCTCGTCGCCCGCGAGGCGGCGCACGTCAACGTCACACTCCACGGCGACGAACCTGACGCCGTCGTCATTGCTGCTGCCGTCGGTGGAGCAACAGATGGCGACATCGCCGATGTCCGCGAGGTAGTAGAGCTTGCCGACGAGCGGGGCGTGGGTGACCAGGGTCATCGCAACGAAGGATCGGAGGGACTGGAGGATGGCATCAAAGGGTGGCAGATGGCCACTGTCGAAGAGCAGGAGGTGTTGCAGGAGCGGAACCAGAACCCACTGCGCCTCCATGGGGTTGAGCTTGGTGCTAGGCTCGGACGGCAGCGCGCAGCGGTCGCAGCAACGTAGGTGACGTCGGTGATTGTCAAAACTGGAGCCTTGGGTTCTGGGCGGTGCCTGACTACCTGAGCAAGAATTGTGCCGCATTAGAACCTTGTGTAGCTTAGGTACTTAGCGTCATTGTTGGTGTTTACTTGCCCTCGAGCCTGAAGTGTGTGGAAGGTATAGAAGAACTCGTAGCTGAGACAGAAGGGAATCATCAATGACAAAATCACGTCACATTCGGTCTCATTTCACTGGCGGATGGCGGCTAGGTCCCATAAGATGTGTTTGCATCTGCTTACTCCATCTCCATATGCGAATGGATCAATCAATGGTCCAATTAATTATATCAAATAATTAAAAAAATAAAAAATAAAGTTATATATATTTGCAAGTAAATATTTCTTTATTTTGGGACCAGAGAAATTTTTATCAATGTTGTATTTTATTTTGATATAGCTAAGTAGGACATTATCATATAATTGCCTCGGATATTATGGTCATTATAAATAAGTTATAGCTTTTAAATTTTATAAAAATGGTTAAACATAAATAGATATATAGTACTTCCCGTTGCAACGAACGGGCCTATTTGCTAGTACTATATAATCCACCTCTATAATCAATAATGTTGACGTTGCGCTATAAGATATTGTTATCTTAGTTGTCCTTCCTCTATGTGATAAGTATCTTGTTTATGTAGATGTCAAGAAGAAACCGTCAGAGTAGGCACTCTCACCGCTACAGATATGACTTTCACTGCCTGCTACATCACTATCGGATTTTAAGAAACCGACAGTGATAGCACATCACTACCGGTTTTTGACTAAAACTGACAGTGATAGGACCAACCAACACTGATATTCGAGTTTTCACTATCGATTTTAGCCAAGAACCGGCAGTAATATTGGGTCATCACTGTTGGTTTTAGCAAATAACCGACACTAATACTATCACTGTCGGTTCGTGGCTTGAACCGACAGTGATATGCTGCAAGAAAACTTTATAACTTTCTTATATGATGTTCGATGAAGACGAACTTTATACCAAAGTTGTAGTACTCAACGAGATCTACAACTTTGTAGTTCAAACTTTTCCGATTTAAGACCGTTTGAATGTCCAAGTATACACCACAATATTTTATAGAGTTAATACCAAAGGAGTACCATATGCTCCATAGTCATAATTGAGTGTGGAGTGGTAGTTAATAAGGATCTCAGATGCAGAAGCGCCCAAAACAAAAGTTGTAGATCTTAAAAGGTTATGCAACTTTGTATTCATAACTTTTTTGTTTGAAGTCGTTATGATGTCCCTCTATTTGATTGGCAGGATTTCATATAAGTTAACACCAACTAAGGCCATATGTTCCATAGTCATAAGTGAGTGTGCAGTGATATTTAAGGATATCGAATGAAGAAGCAACCAGGACAAAACTTGTAGATCTAAAAAAAGTTATGCAACTTTGTAGTTGACAATATTTTCGTTTGAAATAATCTAACGAAAATCACGTTTGATTTATAAAATTTAAAATTTGAAATTTTCAAATGACCTCGGATGGAGAAACACCCAAAACAAAGTTGTATATCTTGAAACGTTATGCAACTTTGTAGTTGACAACTTTTTTATTTAAAATCATTTATGTAGTGTAACATACGGTTGAACTTTCTCAAATTTGAAATTCAAATTCTTCAAATGACCTTGGATAGAGAAATGACCGAAACCAAAGTTGTAAATCTCGAAAAGTTATAAAACTTTGTAGTTGACAACTTTTTCATTTAAATTCGTTTAGGATCTCAAATACTCATTTCAAAATCAAATGAATATAAAATGGCTAGGGCAAAAATCTCATTTGGACACAAGCTTCTTGTAGGTGGAGTGGTTAGGGAACTAACATGCGCAGGCCGGCGGTTGCAAAGCGTGCTTTTTTCACGCAAAAAATCGCATGACTTGTGACTTGCGACGCACGACCATGTGGCTGTCTAGTGGGGCCCCTCCTGGTATTAAATAATTTTTTCCCTATCTTTTTAGCCTGTTTTTTGGATTTTTTTGAAAACCATATCACTGTCGGTTTTTTTTAAAACTGGTAACCCCACTCATCACTGCTGGTATGCCACTGTTGGTTCAAAATCTGGCAGTGAAGGGGGGTTTTGAACCGACAATGATGTGAAGAACTGAGGTAGTGTTTTAGTTCTATACTAGAAACTTAGGAGCTTTTTCAGGCCCTCTGTGTAGATGACCAGCCCAGGATCTATACCCTGTGGTTTATATGGATTTTTTTGAACGAAAGTGGTTCGTATGGATTACAAGTGTAGTATATATATATGAATTGTTGCTGCTGCATTTTATTATTGTTCTCACGGAGATGAAGTAAAATCTCTGCCAGCTGCTGATGCTCTTCCCTTCTTCTCAGATGCTGTCACTTTCCACTTCTTAGGCAAGAGGAAACACATAAAAAAATTTTAGAACATCAACACAGAGTCAATAAAGGCCCAAATGCGACAAAAATAACAGAAAAGACCCACTCTCTCCTCACGTCCTCGGCCACGTCCCACAGCTAGCTCGACAACAGGCTTAGCTAACTAGCCGCTGGCATGCATGACACTATATGTTGTTGGTTAGTACCACACTGCCTGCTCATAGAGTACAACGAGCTGTTTTTTAGGGTACTTTGGCGAAAGCCTTTGCACGGGCATTGCGTCCTTCCAATGGTGGAAGGATAACGAGCTGCTGCGCTGTAGGCCCATTTCCATGTGCCCTCCCTGTCATACCACTATCTTTTTGCTGTTTTTTTTATCTAATTTTGTCCCTATGCAACCAAAGTAAAAGGCTTGCAATTTCTTCTACATCTAGGAACAAAATTTGGAAACTCAGAAACTCCAACTCCATTGACTTGGATACAGTACGCCAAGTGTGCAAGTTGTGTTACAAAAATAAATTATGAATTTTTCATCATTATGTTTTCTATGACATTGTATCTCTAGTGTTAATTTGTTATTAAATTTCCTAAGATATCAAATAGTTGTGAAAAATTAAGATACATTTTTCTTACATAACTTATGATGTCCTCTATCACCTCACAAAATTTCGATATTAAAACTCAAATTATACATGGAGAAACAAAAATAACAAATCCTATTAAGGGGTAAACTATACCAATTAAAATAGTTGGAGGGTGTAAATTGAACCAAATGTAGTTTATAGGGTTACTAGCAAATGTGCTCATGCGTTGCAACGGGACAGGTCCATAGAAAATATGAGAGCCCTCTTTGATTTTCCATGTTTTACCTCTCATAGAAGATTGCATTGCATCCTGTCATTTACGTACGTCGTTCTGGTTCGAACTCTACATTGCTAGTACTTTTCTCTTTTTTTCCCGGTGATATGATGGCCGCTAGGGCAAAGAAATTTTCCAGCAGCACTAATTGGTGAACGGTCACTCAAAAAGAATCAAGTGAATGATTCTCCGACCAATCAAACTTTCTATTTTAGGAAAAAAAATCCCACCTCTTTGTCTTTCCGGAAACACCCATCTCGTGCACCCCTCATTGCCTCTCCCGCTCTTGTTCCCTTTCTCTGTCTATACCCTCTGAACGGAAAATGGCAGGGTATAAGGGTATACATGACCCTCTGAACGGAAAATGGCAGGGTATAAGGGTATACATGGCCCTCTGTCTATACCCTCTCCCGCTCTCCGGACTCTTTCATTTGGATGTAAGGGTATACATGGCCCTCTGAACGGAAAATGGCATCGTCTTTATATTGCCTAAGTCCAGTATACCCTTACCTCCAAATGAACTAAACCCTTCTACACTAGCAAACCATATTAGTTTATTTGATCACGTTGTCGATTGACCACCAAAATCACTAATGGTCCTTACTAGATGCCATTTTCCTTACAACTTGCATGCATGTGAGCTTGCAGTAAGCTGCAAAATCTCCAACTCTTTCAAGAGGCAAACATGCAGTTAAACTCTGTGGTGGCAATAGATGGTAGCACATCATGCATAATATTGCTGCAAGTGCATCAAAAAATTGGGAGGAATTAAGATGTAGGAAGAATTGTATGAGTGAGTAGGAAAGTGTTTGCTATTACTTACATAATATTTTGTTGTTGGGCGTTTTCGGGAAGAGGTGCCCTCTCTTTCAATAGCACGAATGTTGGATCCAATGTCTTGTTTCTTGCAGGTCTATGGGCAACTACAACCAAGGACTGTAGTAGCTCAGTGGTGTGATTGCCGACTACTCTAGCTTTGCGTTGCTTACACGGAGGGCACAAAGCTCCTCCTGATACGAGAGATCGATATATGCTGCAGCTGGAAACGGTTTCGATGTTCACTTTCGCAGCTGCATGTCATGCAAGGAAAAATGAGACGTGACACACATAGATATGGACCCTGCAAAAGCACACGGACGCCTGCAACGCGTTTCAGTCGATTCCCATGAAAAAGAAACAAAAAGAAAAGAAAAGAAAAGAAAAGAAACATCCTCTACTCTGTTTCTGTTCCTCTTCATCACCAATACGATCAAATATGATCCGTTGGTGCAACCTTAAGTGTGTAGAGCGAGGTCTAGCGAGAGTGCGAGACTACCCAGCACCGTGCGTCACACAGAAGCTTTTGCTCCATCGCCGGCCATCACTACTGGAAACACATGCTAGGCCATTTTGCCCTCGGCAAAGGCTTTGCCGAGTGCCGTACTCGGCAAAGGGTACACGGCAAAAAATTCGTTAGCAAAGACCTCTTTCCCGAGTATTTTTGTCGGGCACTCAGCAAAGCCTTTGCCGAGTGCCACGACAGCACTCGGCAAAGAAAAGTTGTCGTGATGGCGCACATACTGTTAACGGGTGCTTTGCTGAGTGCCCCACTGCTGGGCACTCGGCAAAGAAAAAAAATTGAAAAATTCTTTGCCGAGTGCCCCTCTGCATTGCACTTGGCAAAGAAAAAAATTATGAAAATTTTTTGCCGAGTGCCCCTCTGCGTGATTTTTTTTTGAAAATTTTTTGCCGAGTGCCCCTCTGCGTGGCACTCGGCAATTTTTTTTGAAAATTCTTTGCCGAGTGCCCCTCTGTGTGGCACTCGGCAAAGAAAAAAAATTTGAAAATTCTTTGTCGAGTGCCCCTCTGCGTGGCACTCGGTAAAGAATTTTTTTGAAAATTCTTTGCCGAGTGCCTCTATGCATGACCCTCGGCAAAGAGATATTTTTTTAAAATTCTTTGCCAAGTGCCTTCCTCTCTGGCACTCGGCAAAGCTGGGAAACTTGCCAAAATTGGCTTCCATTTCCTAGCTTTGCCGAGTGTTTTTGTCATTGCACTCGGCAAAAGGCTTCCTTTGCCAAGTGTTGCACTTGGCAAAGTGACCATAACCAACCTATTGTTTTGAATTTTTACATTCCATCACAACAAAAATAATATTTCACATATATATCACATCCATCACATATATCTCACATACATCACAAATATCTCATATAGATCAGATGCATCACAACATATATATATAACCATAAGTGCATCATAAGTCCAAATAGCTAACACAAGTTCATCACAAGTCCAATAATTAACACTAGCGCATCACAAGTCCATCACCAAGTGAACAACAAATGCAAAGACATCTACCCGGATCCCCAAGCTCCCCACTGAGACTGTGGTGTACCATGAACTGGATCATTCAAGGGCCCAGGAGGTGGATTATTCAAACCCGCCGATTGAGGCCGCACAAAGGAGAAGACATTGCATGTGTTAGACAATAATCCACTAGGCTACAAATAGTGTTGCAGTTTGACCCTAAGCATGAACATACAAACTTAATTAATCATATTCATACTTACAGGAGTAGCGTGCCCAAAAGGTGAAGGTGGCGGTGTAACGAATAGCGAAGCTGGCGGAGCTACACCCATCTTTTGCCCAAGAGCTTGCATGTACTAGAGAACCTCCGCCATCTACTGCTGCTGCCTCTGCTCCATCACAATGCGCTGGGCCTCTATAGCCTCCATCCTCTGGCGATCGGCCTCCCGCAGGGCCTCCAATTGCTCGATCTGGGTCTGCAACATTTCACCACAATGTTTAAACAATGCAAAGCTAAGATAGAATCCGCTGCTATGAATATCAATGTATGATGAATAAAACAAGAATCACCTGGAGTGATAGAATCCGCTGCTGTGAAGTCTCCGGCCGTGGGCGTATGGGAATGCTTGCGTCTATGCTCCGTGCTCGGATTTAGGAGAGGGAGGGAGTAGAGGTAGCGTCGATGACGCCATCGCCAAGATAGTACTGCCCATGCTTCTTGCCTCCTCCAATCCTCATGACGACCTCTGGATCAAAGTCCTGGGAGCTCGGGTCGTAGTCGTCTCCATGGAGAGACCTTGTCACCGACGTGTACTCATTGATGCGGGTGTAGACGGTCGGGTTGTTGTACGCCTCGAGCGGGTCCTCCGGGTTGTAGGAGACGTCGGACATCGCCTTGCCCTTGTGGACCATAGCATATGCCATGAACGTGGTGCACTCCTGGCCCGCATGTGACGCCGACTACGAGAAAGATAGCAAGATGATTAGAAATCAGGCAGAATTGAGCGTTAGAATAGAGAAATGAATTCGAGTACCCATGCGTGTCCGTATGTGGCAAGGCTGAGGCTGCCTTGATGGTGCGGTACACCTAGCATCAGCAATCACCGCTCCCAGGCAGCGTTGTATGCTTCGATCCACTCGGGGCTGCACCACCTGTCCACTATCATCTCCCAGCACTCGGGATACGCGACGCACCACCAGGGACACATCTGCACGTCATCAAGTATTTGACATATAAGAGGAACAAATTAAGAGTACTTAATCTCAAAAGGAATCAATATTAATGTCCTTTATCTACCTGTATGTACCGGTCCCGACTCAGCGTCATGCTTCTTGCTTGTGGCTTCTTAACATTCTCTCTAAGGATCGACCTGTGGTAAGTGACGACAGCCTTGACGCGCGCCTCATAATGGATGTCCACGACGAGCTTTTTGCAGGCTTTGGTAAGCACCGCCTCCGCCCTGGCCTCAAATCCGTCCTCGCATCTGTAATAAAGCTGCATACATACACGATGTATCCATTCATTATTTCAAGAAAAGTCTAATGAATGTAATGTATTGAGCAATGTGGTGCGATGAAGACTTACCCAAAAGTCTCGCTTCACCCGCACCATCTTGTTCTCAGCCTCCGCATCGGGGGCGTTGGCGTAGTGGTCAAAGGTGTAGGCCGGCTCCCTCTTCCCGGTGTAGTCAACCAGGCCAGGAAAGTGGGTCCTGTACAGAAGACCTAGGATGCCATTGACATGGCGTGCGATACCACCACCCGACACAACGGTCCAGTTCCTGCATTAGTGATTAAGAAAAAATATTAGTTTCTACTTTAATTTTCAACATATCATATGAAGCAGTATTGATAACATATTAATTTACTTACTTTTGCCCTTCGGGATGAATCACCGGGTGTCGATGAGTTGCCGACGGAGAAGGGAGGCTCGCGGGACCTCGCAAGTAGACACTCGATGAACTAGAGGAAGCAGAACCCGTACCTACCACCTCCTCCTCGTCATCCGAGTCCCCACCCCCCTCCTCGTCCGTCTGCCGAGCCTGCTCCTCCTCGTCCCCATCCCCGTCTCCGTCCCCGGCCACCACCTCCTCCTCCACCTCGTCCTCCACCGGCGTGGGAGGACGAGCCTGCCTCATGCTGCGCCTCCTTCTCCTGTTCGATGACTCCTCTTCTATAGCCGGCATAGGGCGTGTCCTTTGGTAAATCGAGAACATGTTCCTCTGACGGCTGTCCCACCATCTTTGTTCAATCACCTGCAATTGGAAAGAATAAACAAGAGCTACTTAGAAATTAGAAAGAATGAATAAGAATTAATTAGAAATAGATGCAAAATAAACAAAACATAATTACAAAATAACATTGTATTACATGTATTAGAAATTAATATGCATGATCGGGATTAGCTGGATCATAAGTCTCATCATCACTATCAACCATGTTGAAATAATCAACACTATCCGAAGGAGGAATGTTATCTTCATTATCATTGCCTAAACGTAATCACTCAAGCATTTGTAAGTCCTTCACATCTTGCACGTCATCAACCCAATCATTGTCTACATCCATTCCTATCACTTCGGTTAAGTCTATCTCGAACCTCTCTTGTAGCCCCTGATGAGATACAGGCCCGATCTTCCGAGAGGTAACCGGTAAGTTCGACTTGTGGAGATCTCGACGTTGGCGATCCGGCTTCAAATCAGACACGATTCGAACCCTGCAACCGTTACACCACTGCTCCGTTGGTTATCAACCAAGCACAACTTGATTGACCTCGCCAAGAAGGCTTTTCCTGCAAGCGAATCGAAGAACACAAGCAAGAAGGTAAAAACACGTAATCTGAAATTGCAAATATGAATGATGCGAATATCAATATAGGGTTCAAGAACTCGGTTCCAAAGGACTAATTGACACAGTGGAGGAGATCAAGAACAGGGGCCCTGGATCACTGTAAAAGGATTTGTCACCACAGTTACAATGAACGATTCAGTTTCTCGATGGAAAACTAAACTCTAAACAAAACCCAATTGTCTAACAACAGCGGCGGCTGTGTTTATAGTCTAAGACTCGACCTAGGGTTGAGGACAGCCAGGGGTTGGGCGCCCACAACTTGGGCTTAAGGCCCGACACGATACATGGCCAAGTTGGCCCAAATAGGTGATGCAGCACCTTGTCGTGGTCACACAGAATGATTCACGGATCTTCTGGAGCTGGGACCAGATCCAAAACGACGGCGTCGTCGTCCCCTTTCCAACGCATCCAAGAACGCCCCGTTTTGATGTCGTATGCGAGAGTTATGACCAAAACAGTGACGACGTATCTGCTGAATCCGAGGGTGACGTGGCAGCTGAGTTGGGGACGAATTGCAACTTAGGGAAGACCATAGCGTCGGTGTGTCCAGCGTGGCGATGTCCTCATCATCCTCCCCTTCTTGAATTGGAGTTGTCCTCGACTCCATCTTGGCGATGTCCTCATCATCCCCTCCTTCTAGAATTGGAGTCGCCTTCGACTTCATCCCATCATCAACGAACTCCTGCAAAAGGTTAGTGACAGCAGGCAATGCACCAGACATAATAGGTTGACAAAACATAGTATAACATGGTGCATCAGGATTATCACATAACTCAGCAGTAGCAGAAGTTGTAGCAAGAAAAGTACCTCCTTTTAACTTAATCCCATTATTTTTAGCAATGTCAGTTGGAGGTTTATTTTTAATCTCTTTAGCATGTTTAATAATTTCCGTAGGAGACAAATGCAGCAATGTAATTTTCTTATCCTTATGTACAATAGTGTATGTATTAGTTCTACCATGGTGTATAGCATCATTATCAAATTCCCATGGACGACCTAACAAAATAGAACAAGCTTGCATAGGGACAACATCAAAATCAGCAGTATCATGATAAGAACCTGTGAAAAAGCTAATGCGTGCTGATTTAGTTACCTTAGTCTTACCACTATTATTGAACCATTGAAGTTTATATGGATACGAATGTTGTCGTGTGGTCAAGCCAAGCTTCTCAACCAAATCTGAACTCACCAAGTTATTGCAACTTCCGCTATCAATGATAGTGAGAACACGACAACCCTGCACAATGAAATACATGTGGAACAAATTGTTTCGTTGGATCTTCATCTCGTCTTCATGTCCCACACGTGTACTTAACACACGCTGCACAAGAAGGCTAGGGTAATCCGCGGCAGCAGCCACAGAGTCAATGATGATAGCCTCCTTGTCTTGATCGCCCTCGGTGGAATCTGCATTAATGTTAGCAGCAAGAGCTAAATCATCTTCAACATCACTAGTACTTACATATCCATCCTCGGTAGCAATGAAAGCACGACGACTGGGGCAATCCTTCATGACATGTCCCATGACTTTGCATCGGTGGCAAATGATTTTAGCGCTGGACGAGGAGGAGCTAGTAGAAACACCTGGAGTGGCACCTTTCTTTTGCACATTAGACAATTGACTTACCCCGGAAGACAATGGAGGTGTAGATGGCTGTGATGCAACAGGAATCTTGGGTGTATCCGGTGTTGAACGCTGCTGAAAATTCCTTCCATTGTTAGACCTGAAAGGCTGGTGTTGTTTGCGTCCCTGTACTTCACGTTCTGCCTTAATAGCAAGATGATACAATTGGGAAAAATTGCGCCATTCTTTGTAATCAAGTATGTTCTGTATATCATAATTTAGACCACCAAAAAATCTAGCACTAGCATCATTATCATCTTCATTTATACCACAACGGGCTAAACCAATAAGCAATTCTTGATAGTAAGCTTCTACTCCTTTATCACCTTGTTTTAAAGTTTGCAGTTTCAAACGTAAATCACGTTGGTAATAAGGAGGAACAAAACGAGATTTCATACGTTGCTTTAAAGCATTCCAAGTTTGAGGTACAGCAGCAGCATTATTAGCATTGCAAAGATCACTCCACCAGAACAAAGCAAAATTAGTAAACTCACTAGTAGTAAGTCTAACTCTATGCTCAGCAGGAACATTATGAGAATCAAATTTTTGTTGAACAGCAAGCTCCCAATCTAAATAAGCCTCTGGATCAACATTACCAGCAAAAGGAGGAAGGCTAAATTTAATTTTAGCAAAGGGATCATTATTACCATGATTATTACCTCCCATATCGCGACGGTTGAAGTTGAGACGGCGACAGGCATAACCGTCAGCATTCACATCTGCATCGTCATCACCAAAATCATCCGCATCGTCATCAACAGCACGATGAGGTGGAGGACGTTGCTCGAGTTGTTCAATGCGGGTGACCAGATTGTTCACATTGCGCATCAGCTCGGTCATAAGATTACGTTGTTCAGTCATGAACGTTGTAAGCTCGCCCTTGGACACGCAATCATTGAAGTCCGTCGGAGATCCTGCCATGGTTAGAAGATAGAAAAAGACAACACCAAAGTATTATCCCTATCAACTAAAAGGAACCAAGTGGTGGTGGTGGTGAAAGTGGAATGTAAAATCACAAGCGGCTTACCACCGTCTTGCCTGTATTCTTACCAACGCCAAACAAGAGCAAAACCAACATGGCGAAGCAATCTGTTGTTTAGCGTGGATAACAGTTGCAAGATGAACCTGTGCTGACAGAAGAATATGTGGAGCTATGGGTAGGCACACAATATGACAGCAAGGATTAGCAATTAACGAATATAAATTAGCGATTGTTCAATCCGGATCCAAAGTATAAATCACAGCTGCTGGCTAAGACGTGTCGAGACGTAGCGCAACAAGGTGAAAACAAAGGATGATGGAAAGAACGCATAGAACAAGCAAATAACCGGATTTTTCCTTTTTCCTGAATTTCTCCCTGATTTTCCCAAAAGGCACTAGTAGGAATCAAACTTTTTTATTTTTTCACTATTTTTTTTATATTTTTCTCTGAACAAGGATCACAAAAGATGCAACCACAAAAATTGGCACCTACAACTGAGGTGGGATGTGGTCTACAGAAAAATAGCACGTTCTCTAAAAAGCGTGCAAAAGCTTTGATAATTTTTTTTCTTTATTTTCCTGATTTTTTTTGGCAATTTTGACAAAACCAAACAGGGCAAAGCCAGTTTGGGTCGGCTCCAAACGGTGTCAAGAAGCTGCTGTAAAAATTTCAGATTTTTCTGATAAACGAGCGAAAAGTTATGCCTGTTTTACCGAAGGTATCTTAAGTTATGTTTTCCGGTAGACACAACACGGCAGCGAGAGTTAGGGCAAAGCGTCCCTAAACTCCAACACCGATCACAAGATCGTCCCTGTGACTCCAACAGCGATAGTAGGTATTTGCCTAATGATGTAAGGAGGGCTGCGATGTAGGCAAAATAAGAGCGGCTTGCAACCTATCTAGGGTTTGCGCGGCGGCGAGAAGTTACACAAGGCGGCTAGCGGGGGCAAGTCGAGTAATGTGGTGGCTTCGACTTGTTGTTTGGGAACGGTGGATGGGATAGCGGCGGAAAACAAAAATCACAGCAACGGGCGATTGAACTACGACCACGAACACAATCCTAAACCAGCAACAAGACTCGACTACGGACACAAACTCAACAACGCGAATCTGAAACGAAATTGCAAAGCCACAAAAGGTGATAGGACAACGGAAATTGAAATATTTTTTTTGGGCTTTTTGTGGACACTAGGTAATGAACAAATATGAATCTAAGGCAAACGAGAATATACCTCGCGGTAAACCTAAAATCTCTGATACCAATTGATGAGATACAGGCCCGATCTTCCGAGAGATAACCGGTAAGTTCGACTTGTGGAGATCTCGACGTTGGCGATCCGGCTTCAAATCAGACACGATTCGAACCCTGCAACCATTACACCACTGCTCCGTTGGTTATCAACCAAGCACAACTTGATTGACCTCGCCAAGAAGGCTTTTCCTGCAAGCGAATCGAAGAACACAAGCAAGAAGGTAAAAACACGCAATCTGAAATTGCAAATATGAATGATGCGAATATCAATATAGGGTTCAAGAACTCGGTTCCAAAGGACTAATCGACACAGTGGAGGAGATCAAAGAACAGGGGCCCTGGATCACTGTAAAAGGATTTGTCACCACAGTTACAATGAACGATTCAGTTTCTCGATGGAAAACTAAACTCTAAACAAAACCCAATTATCTAACAGCGGCGGCGGCTGTGTTTATAGTCTAAGACTCGACCTAGGGTTGAGGACGGCCAGGGGTTGGGCGCCCACAACTTGGGCTTAAGGCCCGACACGATACATGGCTAAGTTGGCCCAAATAGGTGACGTAGCACCTTGTCGTGGTCACACAGAATGATTCACGGACCTTCTGGAGCTGGGACCAGATCCAAAACGACGGCGTCATCGTCCCCTTTCCAACGCATCTAAGAACGCCCCGTTTCGATGTCGTATGCGAGAGTTATGACCAAAACAGTGACGAAGTATCTGCTGAATCCGAGGATGACGTGGCAGCTGAGTTGGGGACGAATTGCAACTTGGGGAAGACCATAGCGTCGGTGTGTCCAGCGTGACGATGTCCTCATCATCCCCTCTTCTTGATAGAACTCCCTGTCATAGTGTTTGTGTTGAAGTTGTAATCTTCATCGTTTGGAACAAGTAGTTTACCGTGTGGCGATACCTTGTGCACAATAGACCAACCCTTAAGATGCTCCTTGGTTTGGCATGTGTATGAGGTATAATAAACCTGCGTGGCCTGTTGAGCCACAATATAGACATCATCTCCTAGATAGACAGAATCTTGTCGAATTTCGACTAGCCCAAGATGAGGGGTCTGTCTCGTTACTGCAGGATCAAACCAATGGTATTTGAATATGATAGGACTAAGAGGTTTGCAACCGATGGCATTTACAAATGAAAGTTTGTATATTCCTTCAATTCTTCCATAATAGTCGAGGCCATTAGTGTCAGGGGTAAAAACTTCGCTATTTGTGGTTCTTCGGTTGGGCCGACTCTGCGCGTAGCTTGCTGTGTGAAAGCGATATCCATTCATATCATAACCGGTAAATGACTTGACCCAATAGGCACAACCGTTTTCAACCTGTCTCAACTCGCCATTGATAGACGCATCGATTTGGGCCTGCAAGCTCGAGCAAGATAGATCATTATATTATTTGAACGTACGAGCAACTTGGAAGGTCGAACTAAGTGTGAGCAAAATTTAAAAGTACCTTGTTTTTGAACCAAGAAGGGAAATCGGGCCTCCCTAGTCCCGCACCATTTGAAAGAAGAGTATCAGCTTCCTACGGGGTAGGATCCCTTGATTGATTCTAGAAGTGATGAATAAATTTCCTGTACCAACGTAAAACAAGAGGTTGGATGAGGAACAGTGATGGCGTATTGAAACAAGTTCGTTGAGAACTTACCCAATGTACGGCGCCACCTCGTCAAGGTTGTTCAACACATATATCATGATGCAGCGCCACTCTTTATGTGTCAAGGTCTTAGTGGTCGATGCACTTGCGCTTCCGAGTTACCCTTGGAAAAGGCTAAGCTTCAATTCATTTTCACCAGCATTGTAACGAGGGGGTGGATTATGCACGCTAGGAAGGTTCTCGGCGTAGTATTTTTCTGTGAAGTTTGACACCTCCTCCAAAATGTATGCCTCTGCAATAGGAGCCTCAATTTTCCCTTTATTTCTACATTTTTTGCGAAGAGTCTTTAGACATCTCTCGATTAGATAGCACCAACGGGCCTGCATGGACCCCCCATTCGTGCCTCATACGGGAGGTGCAATATCAAATGCTGCATCTGATTGAAGAAGCCGGGTGGAAAGATCTTCTCCAACTTACAGAGCAACACAGGCGCCTCATTTTCCAAGTTATCAATCATGGTCCGAGATAACTCCTTAGCACAAAGCTGGCGGAAGAAGTAGCTTAACTCTGCCAGCGGTAGCCACACATGCTCAAGGACATAGCCTTGAACCATCGCGGAAGAAGCCGCTCAAGCCATATGTGGTAGTCATGGCTCTTCATCCCGTTGACTCGCAGAGTAGATAAGTTCACTCCCCTCCTTAGATTCACTGCATACCCATCAGGAAACATTAGCATCTGCATCCATTCAAGTACTTCCCTCTTGTGTTTCCTAGCCAAGACAAAATCGGACTTAGGCCTTTTCCATGTCTTGCCGCCTCTAGGAGGCTGCATCTCTTGCTTTGGTTGTCCTTTGACTTTTCAGTTTCCATTGTTGGGCCCCTACTTTAGGGTCCACTGTGCATCACGTATCAGTCCCTAGATCAGTAGCTGATACGCACAGAGCGAACAAGATTGATATGAAAAACCATACTTTTATTGATAATGGGGAAACACGTTACAAAGTTCATATTACACAGCTTGGGCTATTGGTCTTATAATGTACATCAGAGTTCTAATACAACGGTCCTATAACGACATGGTTCCATTCCTACAGGCAACTTAGAGTGTGGAAGTAAACCTTATTCCTGAGCTTAATCCTATATCTTTATCCTAGTGTCCTCGAGTAGCTCCCTTGCGTAATCGTACATCTCCATCATCGTACGTACTCCTATCTTCCCATATTGTCGTAGCTTCAAAAGCTTCATCCTCGTATGTGCTCCTGTAGCTTGACTCCTAAAAACATAGATTGGAGGGGATTGAGTACATAAAGTACTCAGCAAGCCCTAACTTTGGAGTAGAGGTGAAGTGTATGGCGGAGGCTATTTGTGGAGGTGGTCTTATGGTGGAATTTTATATGGTAATAGTACAGTTACAAAAATGGAGGTTTGGGCCCTGAGAGAGTATTAACCCTTCTCGCTAGTTCCCGGAGTTTATAAGTTATAACTTACCATAATTAATAACTTGCAATTTAACAGATTGTCATAGTTTCTTTACATAAAAAGTCTAATCATTTGAGACCTCATCCCAGCAGTTGCCCATTCCAAGGACGTGGCTATTCGAATAGATTTGGTAAACTCTACAGAGGTTGTACAAATTTCCCCACATAATAGACACAGGCTCTAACCATGTACGGTGGCAGAAACAGGCCTAACGAGACCTCGTACCCGAAAGAGTGCTATCTTAGATGTCCATATAATTCTACCACGGCTTCTCAGGGGTCGGAAACGACTTGGATGATCACACAACATCCAATGGACAACGACTTGGATGATCACACAGCATCCAATAGATATATATATACAAAGGGGCTCGCACACAGCCCAACAATAATTTTACATGGAAGATCACATAGCATCCATGCCGACCAGACCACGGAAGATCACCCAGCATCCGTGTCGTCTCCTGATAGTCTGTTGCCACTCCGACCTCCTAGTAGAATTTATACTTCTATCTAACGGGGTATGAGATCAAGTCTACCCGACATGTGGCTGTACAAAAATCTGGCTAGGTGAGATGGCAAATGAACCGATCCTTATATGACCGAAGCGAGTATCTCCCACCAGGAACCCTCACTAGGCCATCCTGTCCAAAAGGATAGTCCACACCACGTAAAATATCCTCACTCACTCCCGTCGAAAATAAGTTTTATTTTACCAGTTCAATTAACATCATGTTCTTAGGTTATCTATATCATAAAGCTCATAGCATATATATATATATATATATATATATATATATATATATATATATATATATATATATATATATCACATTATCCATTATATATCATGACAATCATCATATATCACAATATTCATTATATATCACAATATTCATTCTATATCACAATATTCATTCTATATCACAATATTCATCGTTTATCACAATATTCATCATATGTCATATATGCTCATAACATTGGTTCCCATGATAATATGGATAACAACATTTATGATTAATTTAATTAAATAATTAGTTATAAAGGGAAGTGGTAGGCTTTATGGTGGGAGTGGTGGAATATAGTGGGAGTGGTGGAATATGATAGTGGTGGAGTGGTGGAAAAGGGAGTGGTAAATTTATGTGGAGAAGAAAGAGTAGCGGGATGGATGTGGTATAATATATGGAGAGAAAAAGGGGAGGTGAGAGTCAGGACTTGCCTCCGCTCGCTGTCGATTATATCGTTATTCCGAGATCCTGCGTGCTTCTTGCTCCTGTCCTGGTGTAACCGTGCTCCTAGGATCCATCGGGTTGTCTCCATGTCTTCTACCCTACGCCTATCTAGCGTTGACAGACAAAAGAAAATACCAAGCAAGGCATGCATAGCAAGCATAATCAATCAAGAAAGAAAACGATCCTAGATGGATTGGCTTTTATCTGGTTGATGGGTACTACGGTGACGAATTGCTACTATGGGTTATTAATTAATTAATTAATGCAACTATGAATTAATATTTAAATAAAGAAAAGCAATCATATCTAGAATTTAAATGGACACCAAAATTAGGGAAATGCATTTTAATATGTAGGGTTATATTTTAGAAAATTTATGGTGCAAGTGTTACGGATTTCCAAATTACGACGATGAAGATATAGATTATTATACGAGAATGGAAAGCGGGCATGAGAATTATTTCTACAATTTTAGTTAATGAAAAAGCAGTGTCAAATATATAGATATGCCCTATGGTGACTCTAGTTTATTTTAAAAAAATTAGGAATTTTTCTTTAATTAATAAGCTTACCTTTTGATCTACTGTGTACAATCCCATAGGTACCCCTAGCATTTTCCTCTGCGCAGTGGTGGCTGACGCGTGGGCCCGTACTGGTGGGCATGGGCGTGCTGCCTAGACTGTGCACCGATCTGGTTCCTGCTAATCCTGCCTCCGTGGTCGATGTGAACCATATTCACAGAATGGAGGGGAGGTGGAACGTGTGGCTGCCATATGGGTCCCGCGAGATGGCGTGGGCTGCTCCCATTGGTTGGAGCGACGTGGCCAGGTGCTCGGTCTTGGCTTCCTCTCGGTGCGGCGTCCGCTCCCCAGTCCACATCCCTTCACGGTCAACGAGTCGGAACAGAGAGAGAGCGAGAGGGAGAGAGGGAGGGAGGAAGAGAGGGAAAGAGAGTGGAGCAGAGGGAGAGGGATGCAGGACGGCAGTGGTCACGGCAAGCTCCTTGGTTCGGGCGGCAGCGTCGGAGACGAAGGGGAGGGAGCACGGCGGCTAGTGAGTGCGGCGGTGCTCTGCTTCTGGCGGAGAAGAGAAACAGAGCAGCGGACGGCGGCTGCTCGCGGCAAGCGCAGCTGACGACCTCGGCTGCGGCGAACGCGAGGCGCAAGCGTTGTGCGGCAGTGATTGCGGCGGTGCTCGACTACGGCGTCATGGAGCAGAGGCTCGGTCCCCGCGGCTGGAGTAGCCCTGCGGTTCGGGGCTCCGGCGCGGCAACCTCGGCGGCATCCCGGCTGGCAGGGGCGACGTCAGGTGACGGTCTTGAGCGCCGAGCTCTGAGTTCTCTCAGCAAGTCTCTGTTAGAGTGCACGGTTAGGTACAGACCCAAACGGATCTGCTAACTGATAAACGCGGAAAATACGAAAACGAGAACGACACCAAAGCACGATGTTTTTTAACGAGGTTCGGCATCGTGCCTAATCCTTGGGGCAATGACTACGGGCGCTCCTCCCCATAAAACAGCAGCTACACCGGCATCCGGGCGATCCCGCGGTCACACCGCCACCCAAACCAGCCGCCAAGTAGTCTCACAGTTACAACAGAGGTGGTCTCATATTTATGGCCCCCTAGGACACAGAGTTCGACTCCAACTCTATCCTAGCCCCTAATACAACTCAAGTCCAACGTAACCAATTGTACACATATTCGACACATATCTAACAAACTCCACCTTGGCGAATATGCATGCCATCTTGAAGCCGTCCATGCATGAACCTCCGTGTACCCGAACTTGAGTCGTCTCTTCCGTCGCTCACTTAGAACGGCCTGATGAGGCTGATCCCACAGCCGCATCACCACCAGGATAGAACACCACCACATTTGCATTGCCATCCATGACTCCACCTTCAACGATGCTTCCTTTCAGCTTGTATTGGTGCGCACTTGACTTCTCACCAATCATCATCGTCTTGCATCCTTGCATGACTCTCAAGGTCTTCTTATCAGGAACCGCCTGAAACAACCAGCCTTCTTCATGCAATAAACCAAGCGAGATCAGATTCCTTGTTAGCCCTGGCACATGCTTCACACCCTTAAGCAACAACTCTTTACCATCACACAACTTGAACTTGATGTCGCCCACTCCTTCAGCAAGATAGCCTGAACCATCTCCCAAGTAAGCAAAACCATTTTCCTTCTCGGTGTATGACAAGAATAACTCCTTCTTCGGTGTTGCATGGAACGAGCTAGCCGAATCCAACAACCACGCTTCATGAGACTTTTCGCTTGACACTGTGAGGAGGTCACCTTCGCTATCCGAGTCATCTTTCTTCTTGTTGGCAATCACAACACTAACGGATCCTCCATCCTTCTTCAGTTCTGGACAGTCTCTCTTTACATGTCCATAATCTTTGCACTTATAGCACCGCGGCCCCTTCTTCTTGTTGCCCCTCTTATTATCCACATCACGGTCACCCTTGACTAGCAAAGCATCACCAGAAGACTCTTCCATTGCATTATTCTTCCTCCTTTGATCATGAGCAAGCAACGCAGCAACAATGTCTTCCATCTTGATGTCCTCCTTCCCATACGTCAATGTAGTAACCAAGTGCTCATAAGACCTCAGCAACAAACACAGAAGAATAATAGCCCTGTCTTCATCATCAATCTTCACTTCAACCTTCACAAGATCAGCAACCAATTGATCAAAGACATTTATGTGCTCCGTAAGATCTGACCCCTCCTACATCTTCAAGCCAAACAACTTCTGCTTCAGATACAGCTTCTGAGTCACCGTCTTAGAATGAACTGACTGGCCAACTTGTGCCAAATTTTCTTCGGTGAAGTTTCCTCCATGACATGGTACATGATCTGATCAGAGAGGCACAATCTGATAGCAGAACACCCCTATGCCTGCATCTCCTCCCACTTGTTATCATCTACCTTCTCCGGCTTAATCCCGCTGAGCACCTTCGAGATACTCTGTTAAGCCAATAGATCCTTCACTCTTGTCTGCCACAGCCCGAAGTTCCCGGTGCCATCAAACTTCACCACCTCAAATTTGGATGTCATCGACGCCATCTGCCTGTTGCCATAGATCGTTGAAAAATCACGTACCTTATGTATGCCCGTGTGCTCGCTCCACACGCACCAGGCACATCACCCACACACTTGTTCCTCGCTGCACCACACACGTCACCGCAGCACATGCCTCCCACACGTGCTGTGACAAATCCGCCGTGTGTCGCCGCCGCCGTACACCGCTTGTGCACAGCCACACCGCTCACAAGCCTCGTCAACTGTCCCATCGCTCGCACACGACGAAGCCAACCAGCTTGAGCGCCGCTCGCCGTTCGTCTTCAATCGTCACAAGCCCTACTATAGTACTAGGCATTTGGCAAAGAATTTTAATTTTTTTTTATTTTTGCACCTAAATTTTTTTACAGCCCTACTATAGTACTAGGAGCTAAATTTTAAAATTTGGTACATTTTTTTATGTTTTTTTGCTCTATTTAGTTAATTTGTTTCATTTACTTGAATTTTTTTCATAAAAAGCAAGTTTGAACTGCAGGTGCATGGAATATTGGAATTTAGCCATTCAAAAAATGATATTCATGCTTTTGAGCGTATTGTGAGGTGCTATCCAGGAACTCACCCGAAATTTCGAACATCGTGTTCACGAAACATGGCCACCGACTTGCAGGCGATTTGTTTTTAAATTCTATTAAATGCAAACGAAGTCCGAAAATCAGAAAAATTGCCAAGATGTCATGATATCGCACGTGGAGGCTATGATAAAAAATTAAGAATGTTTCGATCAAGTTGTGACATATTTTGCTTAAAACCCAGACATCACTATATCACATGTGGAGATGTCCACATCAATTGATATCCCTTCTCTAGCCAGGATGAACATGGACCACTACTAGTCTTTCTTTAATTTAATAGAGATGTCCACCTCTTTCCCTCTACCCTATTTACAAATTGAAATTATCTAAATTGGTAAGAAATTCTAAAAAGTTTTGCTATTTCATACCCCGGGAAAAAGGTCCATCCTACCTACACGGCTACTACCGATTTTCATGAGCATGTTATTATAAGAAAAATTCAGGTGTTTTAGAGGAGTTCCACGATCAGATTAAAGGTGTTGTAAAAATCAGATAAAAATATTCTTTCCTAATATCTGAATTTTACTTACACCAACTCTGCTAAAAAAAACTACACCATAACTCGAGTACAAGTCTGAGTGTAAATTCTAGCATAAATTGACAGCAATTAAAAGTGGGCTGTGGGAGACAAGATTTTCACCCGAATGGCCGAATCTTTCCTTCTATGCATGCTTATTCCCTTCTATACATATACTATTTAGTAGGAAGAAGAAAAGGAAAAGGAAAAGAAAGAGAAAATAATCAGGTGTGAAGGTAAATATTTTCGCCCAAATACAGAGTAGACAAACCCTCGAGCCTTTGGAGCATAGCCTTATCCATCATTGTCTTTCATTCTCACCCCCAAATTATTTTCTGTTTTATTACGACCTCACGCCTGGATTCAGTAGGTCATGTCTAGATCGCTCATGGCCATAGCGATTTTTGAGAGAACGGCCCACAAGGATTTGCAATGGCAATATGCATTCCGAATGAAGGCTCAAGGTGATAAAATCATAGACAAGGACTACTCTCTCCTCACGTCCTTCAGCTATAGTCCACAGCTAGCTTGGACATTCGACAACAAGCTTTGCCAACTAGCAGCTGTCATGCAACCATGCATGACAGTGTATATGTTGCTGCTTAGTTCCACATTGCATGTCTACAGAGCAAACCCCCGCCTTAAATAGTCAGTCCTCAATCCCTCACTCGCTGAGCAAGTAGTGATTGCTTGTAACCCATGCGGCGGTATAAAGGTAGTGTGGACATGACAATTGTAGTGGATGGGTTTGGGTCTGGTGTCGTAATTTGTGGCCCACCCATTTCAAGTTGTGTAGTGGGTTGTGGATGCTCTGGCAAAAGCCATCCTAGCACCTAAACTGGCGGCATTGCGTGATCTGCCCTCTCCGGTAGTGTGGACATGAGGCTGGTTTCACAAAGCAGCGAATACCGTCTGCTTCCAACAGTGCGAGGATAACGGGCCGCCGCACTTTAGTCCAAGTATAATACCCGAGCTAACGCTACGGCAACACATAACCAATTTTAATAACTATAAGCATCGTTAGTTATATTTATGATTCACGCAAGAAGAGATCACATGTTTTGGCTACATACAAGGCAGCCAACACTCTTACTGCACCCAACAACACCAAATCGGCAGGCAAAACGACAATACAAAGACACACATCTGCAAGAGCACATGTCTTGGTAGCAAAATGTCTTCAGCAGGTCTTCAAGCTCCCCTACATTCAGAAGTCGCCCTCAGAGCTGCCAATCAATTGGTGATTGATCTTCTGGATGTCAAGTGCACTCATCTGTTTAGCCAGAACACACTTAGGAAGAGGTGGTGAATAGTTTCTTCTTCCCTGCAGCGTTTGAAAAGTTAAGTAACAAATCTTTGTGAAGACCAACAGCCTTAAAGAAATATAATAACCCAAGAATTTACCTACCATATATGTAGCAGAAGTACAGGAGGACTTGAGTTGACACAAGAAAATACAACATCAGCTGCTATTTGGTTCTAGAAATTAAATGACAATTAAAGTAGGCAGTGCAATATCCTAGCAGAATTAAAAATTGACATCACATACCCAACTTGGCATTGCCTAATCTAAGTCTGAACACTCAAGTGGACCACGGTGCATGAAACCGAAAATACAGTATGTACCTATCTGGGATCAGGAACGGACGCTAAAATCCAAAAAGACTATGCAGTTTCAACAAACTGGCTCCAATTTTAACCAAAGGAGAGTCCTTTTCACTTTCTCCAAAAGGAGATAGGCAAATTGTTGAATTGACAGCTCAAGCAAAGGTTTCTGATTCTTCCTCAACAGCTCAAGCAAATATGTACTTATTAAGAACCTAATTATCCAAAGATTAATATATGCAACCTCAGTGAAAACAAAAATACAACTTTTGCTAGCTAATTTTAAAGCCGGTCAAACTTCCATTCTATGATGACCAAATTATTATTCCTACAGTAAGAGCAAAATAATCAGTAAAAACTTACCATAAAAGAACTTGTATAACTATCACAAGAACCATCCCGATGAGACATGATGGGCATGAAACATTGTACCATCAGCAAGGAGCAAAAATCAGCAATAATGATTGAGTAAAAAAAAAAGCTTTTGTGTGCACCTTGCCAGAAAGCATCATCTCTGATGCAGCATCCTCACAAGCCTTGCACCAGTAGATTAACTGACAAAACTATACTTCGAGTTATTGTGTACTCAAGCTAATTCTTGACAACAAAAAACAGAATAAGCTAATGATCTGATCACAGGAGATATGTATATTATGGAATAAGTGCCATAAAATAATATGGAATAAGCAAAATATGCACCTTCTTTGCATCAGGGTTAGGAATTTCCTTGGCAATATCATCATATCACTGCAAAGAACAATCTAAGTCAGACACCAACAGTGATAAAGATCATTCTTAAAAGGCTGTTCATAGTACTACAAATATAGGCTCATATTGTCATATACTTCTAAGTAAATGATAGTTTTACTTAAAGCTTTGTGACTTACAGAATATAGTGGACAAGAAAAAATAACAATGTGGAGGTAAGCAGAAAGTTGTTCTCGGTTCTCACCTGTGTTGTGGTAAGCAATGCCACATAAATAGAGAAAATTTTGCTCCCAGAAGATACATCAGTCTTTAAATTTTTTACCTGTTGACTGAACCTTTTTTTTAGGAAATCTGTAGAGCGGACATCAAAATATCAAAAAAAATTATTAGTTGATCCAGAAGGGACATGCCAATAGTAACCCAGTAGTTTATTAGCTGATGCAAAATGAACATGGCAGCAATAATCTAGTTTGGCCATTTGGGCAAAAGCAGCATGACACAACTATATTATTTGCATAAATCACGGAGACATAAGCTGAACATGTGATTAAACCGGAGAATGGTTGCAGCAGCTATATATAGAATCTGTATATAGTGATTAAACTACCATCAGCCAGATATGTAATGAACAAAATTAGTGATGAGAAAAGGATACACCTTTCATCTTGAAAGAAGAGACACTGCTGGAAAATTGACAACTGTCAACCTCTTTTTGAAAGAAGAGATTCACGCTTTCTTTAGGTACAAACACCAAAAGAAGAGATGGAGCAATCACATAATTTTAAAATAGTAACATAAATGTTGCGAGTTCATTAAAAATTTATGCTCTCCATGTGTTATTCAGCAACCTAGACAACAAAGTTGAGATATCATTTGCAATAAATAGTACGCTGATAAGTTCTGAGACAAAAATACATTTGGAGGAAACAATGCCCACCAGCACAAGAAATTCAGCCCCAAATTACATCAAAGTTAAGTCCAAAATCATGTATACGCCCAGCCCTGAATCGCACGGTATAGGTAGAAAAATTGAGATGGATTTCAGTCCCGTACCTCATGCAGCCTTCAATTGCTCACATTCGCGTCGCCGTAACTCATTGCGGAAGCGGTCCTGCTCGGTAAGGAATGGCTCGTCCTGGTGATGAACTGCTCACCACTGAGCCACTCCTGCGGATCCCTCTCCCCGAGCCGCGCGTGTT
Organism: Saccharum spontaneum; assembly: GCA_022457205.1. NCBI lineage: Eukaryota > Viridiplantae > Streptophyta > Magnoliopsida > Poales > Poaceae > Saccharum > Saccharum spontaneum. Next base: position 6,359,810 of record CM039609.1, on the reverse strand, counting down.
CCTGCTCTCTGCTGCCGCTGCCACTCCTCGCTGCCTCCACGCTGCCGATGCCCTCCTTCGAGCTGTAGAACTAGCACGGCCGCCGCTTCTCGCCGCACGGCCACAACAGCGCGTTGAGCCTCCTCACCAGGGCGCTATCCCCACCGGTGGACGCTGGCACAGGGTTGGCGGCGGGCTCACGCCAAAGCGGCATGCGCAGCCACATCGCACCATGCATGGCTGGGCGAGGCGACATGCTCGCGGCCTTCTCCTGCCTCTAGGCTACCGTGCCCGCCAACGACAAGCGCCTCGCCCTCGCCTGCCTCAACCTCGGCCAGCACCTCGAGGCGTCCAGATCCACCGACCCGTCCCGTGTCCTCGTGCTCGCGCCGATGCCTGGGAATCCTCAAGGCTAGCCGCCAGCCCCAACGCCTCCAACCTGGCCTCCGTCTCTGACTATGATGTGATTGTTTGTGCCTTTTGATGATTCGTTTTTGGAATAAGGAAATCAGGAGGAGAGGGTTTTTTGGAAACGGGAAATCAGGAGGAGATGGCGTGCGAGGTGGATCCATTGCATGCCGGCATGTGCGGGTAGGCGAGGGCACGGGGTGGTGAAAGGTCTTGATGGCTAGAGGGGGGTGACAAGCTAAACAAGTTTATCAATACAACAAATAGCGAGATGCGAGTTTTGCTTAGCCTACGGGGTGTTTGCAAGCCACCTATTCAATTCACAATTCTAGTATTGGCACTCAACCGCACAAGTTAAACCGAGAAGGTAACTACAACTACAACTAGCAAGCTACACAAAAGAGCTACTCTAGCAAAGCAAACTAGCTAGCAAAGATAACTAAGAAAGTAATGCGGAGTTGAGTTAGGAGGGTTTCACCGAGGGGCGAAGTATTGAGCCAACCAATATGATCAACAATGAATACCAAAACAACCGAACACCGGGATCAATCAATCACAATATGAAAGTGATGACACGAAGATTTATCCCGAGGTTCACGTGCTTGCCGGCACGCTAGTCCCCGTTGTGTCCCTCTTCACCACGTGGTTCGGTGGCTAATTGGTCTCACACCGAGCCTCTCAAAAGCCGCCACAAGAACCTACCAAATGGCAAAACGTTGCAATGACACGAGCAATTTACTAATGTTGCCTTTGGCGCTTCGCCGAGGTAGGCACAAACCCCTCACAATCACCGAAGGTGGCCAAGAACAATCACCAACTCTTGCCAACGCCTCCAAGCTGCTCCAAGCCGTCTAGGTGGCGGCAACCACCAAGAGAAACAAGAATCCCGCAGCAAATCAACCACCAAGTGCCAACTAGATGCAATCTCACAATGCAAATGCACTTGGATCACTCAATCTCACTTCGAATATGCAAAGAAGCAAGAGAGATGAGTGGGAGGGGAGTTGCTTAGCTCAAAGTGCTCACAAGTATGTCAAAAGTCCAAGAGTGAGAGCCTTGAGCCGGCCAACGAGTATTTATAGACGTACCCCTTCGAATATAGCCGTTACTCACTTGAAACAGCCGAAGTCGCGCTGACCGGACACGCTGGTCAAACTGACCGGACGCGCCGATCACACAACGGCTATTTCCGCGAAGCACCGACCGGACGCGCTGGTCGCAACGACCGGACGCGCTGGGCTCGACCGGACGCGCTGGTCCCGTAACTGACCGGACGCGCTGGTCAACCCAGAGCAGTGCACAACGAAACAGCGACCGGACGCGCTAGAGAACTGACCGAACGCCACAGTGCCAGCGTCCGGTTGGAGTCCAGTAAGCTCCCTGATCAGACAACCGAGAAACGCGCAAAAGCTGAACACTGTCCGGACGCGTCCGGTCAAACTGAGACCGCGTCCGGTCCAGCGTCCGATCACCACTGTGACCTCTGTTCGCTTCCGTTCGATTTCCGACTTTCGGCGTAGTGGAAAAATAGTCGTTTCAACTCCTCGAAAACGCCTGAATCCTGCCTCGCAAGCTCGGCGGGAGGGAGAGAGGACCCCAAACCCTCTCTACCGCTCAAACTCAACCGCCTTCGCAAACGTGCTAACATCACCAAGTGATCAACACCATGTGCATGTGTGTTATCATTTTCACAATTATTTTTCGAGGCGTTTTTAGTTCTATCCACATGCATATGATTATGAAATGCACACCTAGAGGCACTTAGGAGTTCAATAGCCGCGTCATTCCCCTCTTTATAGTACGGCTATCTATCCTATAATGTAACCACACCCACTAGGTGTGTTGGTTACTAAAACACAACCCTTAAGCATATACCTTTGCCTTGATCACGTAGGGTTGCATCCAAATCCAAGTGTGGCCATCATGATCACCATGTCCATCTTGCCACCAACCTTGAAATGTACTAATCCTCATATGCTACATACAACTTAGGCATAGGATTAATACTTAGGCATTGTCACTAATTACCAACACCAAACATAGGACTTTCAGGTGGCCTGTGGGGAAAGGAGCATTGAAGCCTGGAAGGAGTGTTGAAGCCTGGAATTGGCCATGGCCCTAGGATCGTGGTGAAGCCTTCTCAGAGTAGATGTTGGTCGTTGGTTTTCATACGAAGTTTTTTCTGGGTGCACAATTTTGTGTGGACGGAGGAAATGTCCTCTCTGTGGGGGACAATTTTTTGGGTGAACCAAGTGTAATTTGGATTGGTCCCTTATAGTAGAGACTAGGGCGCATCTGCCCTCTCTGGTAGACCACCGTCTTTTTTACTTTTTTTACTTTATTCATTCAAGAGGGCACCCAATTTAGAGGCGGTTATTGTTTCTCTTTCTATCTAGTTTTGTCCCTTTGGTTGGTTGCTTTCTTTCTATCTACTTTTGTCCCTTGCAACCAAGCCTTATCGGAATTTCTCACTTTCACATGCTTAACCTTACAGAAAACATACTAGAAATTGTTATTTATCCATTCTACATCTAGGCACCAAATTTAGAGGCGGATATTGTTACCAGTAGTGGAGCTTTCGTCATGACTCTGGATCAATCTGCATGCTAAAAAATGGGTAGTGACGACAACACTATTATTGAGACGACAATAATGTGCAGAGTTGTATATTTTAATTTTGCTACTGCATCAAATCAAAGGAGGAATATATACTAAACAGGACCGCCCTTAGAAACATCCAATTTCCTAGTTCTCTTAATAAGACTCATCTTGAAAATGGCATTTTCAGAGGTGTTTCTCTTAATAAAACCATCTCTTAAAATGGTTACATTTCTAGGGGCTGTTTTCTTAACAGATCCGTCCCTAAAAATAGATTTCTAGGGGAGGTTCATGTGCTCTCTGTGCTCCTTGTGCTAGTTAATTAGGGACAATTTCTTATGTGAAACGTTCATGTAAGAAATTGGTGCCAGCTATAAACAATATTTGTGTAGTAGTGACTTTTTTTTGACATGGCTCTGTCATGGACATTGGTACTAATTCACAATCTAAGGTACTTTTCTTCCATGACATTCAATACTATTCCAAAACACATGATCTTCAAACAGAAAGATAGCACACTACTGTATATAGAAATGAATGTTATGGAGGTGTCTAGATATTTTTTTCACAGGGGTTTGGAAGTTCCTGCCACCCCATTTAAATGGAGAATGGACGTCTAGTAAACGGACCATCCCTGAAATCAATTTTAGGGAGGTTCGTAAGGCTAACCATGTTGGGCAATCACTTCCATTCTAGAGGCGGACTACCTTACCACACGGCCCATGGAAATAGGAGATGTCTTGGGGCAGTCAGTAATATAGATTCTATATAGAGCCCCATTCTTCCTTGGGCAAAATCATATACCCGAAGAAGGAATAGGTGAAATCTCAAGAATCACCTAAAAAAGTTGTCAACTACAAAGTTTTAGATCTATTTGAACTCAATAATTTTGATATAAAGTTTATATCATCCAATCTCATATGAAAAAGTTATGATTTTTTTTCAAAACAACTATCACTGCTGGTACCCGGCTTGAATCGGCTGTGATAGCACGCATGCCTATCACTGCCGGTTTAGGCCATGCATGAACGGACAGTGATAGTCTCCCTATCACCTATCATTGCCGGTTGAAGCCACAAACCGGCATTGATACTCCATCAGGCAGTGATGGGCCGGTAGTAAATGTCAGTTTTGTAGTAGTGATACAATCTATATTTTCGTCTGTAGCCATTTGAATTCTCATAATATTTCATGGTAAATTAGAATCCCATATTATTGTAACCAAATTATGGTAACTCCCACATCTTTAAGTGTTTGATTTTTTTTCATTGCTATAAAATTGTAAATTAATCTCACCATCTTACTATTACTAATTAGAGGCTCTAACGGAGGCACCACATTAACTTTCACTAGACGTGCTAGAAAAAAAAGATAAATCCTAGAAATTCTCACAATAATCAGAAACATCTAGCCTTTAATTTGGTAGACTCTAATTATCATCTCCGATAATAGTCATTGGATCTACTGTAATTTACAAAAAAAAATTACCCACCTCTGCCATTATGAAAAATACTTAAAGTAACCCCCTAATTGTCCATATAAATTACCCACCTCTGCCATTACGAAAGATAATTCAAAATAATGTGACACCCTAAATTTTCGTATTATTTAAAAATAGATAAGTTTGATTTAAATATGAATTTGTTGTGCATTTAAATTTAGGGAATAATAAATTTTTGGGAAATTAAAATCAATCATAAGGTTAGAAAATGTTCATGCATGCATGCTGTTGCACAAGTATTTTTGTGATGAGTGGCTTTGATAAAATTTTGAAAGGATTTGAAAATCATTTGGAAATGTGATTTGAAAATCAAATTTTTTTAAAAAAGAAAAAGAATTCTTTCCCGCCCTCTTGTCTTTCCTCGGAATCAGCCTGTTGGCCCGTTTTCCCCGGCCGGCCCATCACCCTCTCGCCCGCGCCTTCCCTCTTGGGCCGCGGCCCAGCCCATCTCGCCCGCGCCCACCTCTCCTCTCCCGCGGTCGCTGACCGCCCGGTCCCGCACGTCAGCGTCGTCTTCCCCAACCGTCTCCCCGCTCTGAACGTCGGTCAAGCCGCAACCGCCCCCGCGCCCACGACCTCCGCGCGTGGGAGCGCCCCGCGCCCCTACCTCTTCAAAAGGGAAGCCGAGGCCGACCCGCATCAGTTGTCGCGTTTCCCCGTTCCCTCTCGCGTCGCTGTGCCCGAGAGAACCGCCCCGAGGTCTCCAAGCTCCGCCGTCCGCCCCACTTCGCCGGTCATCGCTCCCGAGCTGCCTCGACTCCGGTTGTCCGCTCAGTGAGCACCCCCGCGTTTCCCTCTTTCTCCCCGTCCCTCTCCCGTGGCGATTTGTGGCCTCTAGGGCCGGTTTGTGCGAGCTCCGACGAGCCTCTCTGGGCCGGCCATGGCGGGCGCTCCTCGAGCCTTTCCCCGGCCGCGTTAGTGGCAATAACGGAACCCCCATCCCCTCCGCATCCTCCCTAGGTAGTTGGTTTGGCGATTAGAGCCTTGTAGTGCCCGGCCGAGCAGCTCCGGTGAACTCTTCGCCGCCGTCCATGGCGGGAGCCGCTCGGGCGTCCCCCGTGGTCGCGTTTTACTCCGGGGCGAGTTCGCCTTCCTCTCCGCATCGCCCTGGTGCTCTCTGTTTTGAAAACCGTGCACCCTAGCGACGGTTAGACCAACTCCGGCGAGGTCCCGTCGCCGGCCATGGTGGCGCCGCCGTCTTCTTCTTTGAGTCCGGCGGCCGGCCCTCTCTCTTTCCTTCCCCTTTCTTTCCTAGCCCTTCATCGCTTGATCAACGGCTGTGGGCAGCCGATACCCCTTTGGGGTTCGTTTTGTTAAAGAGACCCTCCATTTTCATCTATTTCCACCCGCAGTCCTCGGCCAGATAGGAATTTCCCGAATTTGTTTTATTTTAATTCCGAAATGTTTTCAATTTATTTACAGAATTGCCACTACAGTAAAACGTGTATAAAATCGTCGTTTTAGCTCCGATTTGACCCGTTCAACTTGCGTTAGTTTCATAATTTCATAATCTACGCAATAGTGCTACTGTTAGACCTGTTGAGAGCTTTTGAATTTCTCAAATAAATCTAGTTAATAGCTAGCTTCTGGAATAGTAAATGTCTCGTAACTTTTGCGTTGTAGCTCCGATTTTCGTGCAATTCGCGTCAATGTGATCATAGCGAGACGTAGATGATTTTGGTAAACATTTTATTCAGATTTATTTATTGTTGGTGTACTGTTCTAATAGTAGCTATGTTTTGCTTGTATGTCTGCTCCAAATTGCGTGTTGTACTTTGTGTCGTACGAGTTCAGACGGTGAGGAGTACGTCGGAAATCCGGACGCGTACGAGGATCAACAGGACCAGCAGCAGTTCGTGAACCAAGGCAAGTATAGCATGGGCCTACCTTGTTGTCCTATTCATTATATAACATACTCATTATGCATGTGTCTAATATTGCTCGACTATAAGGACTTCCTAGCAAATTGATGACCTGTACCTTGATTCCTTTGGGGATTATTTGCATTTGGTTAGAAAGCTAGTGCTCTAACTAAACATGATCTACACATTGATTAATGGAAACAACGGATAATCATGATGATGGTAGTGGAACTAAAGGGTGATGGTGCAAATGATGTTGATCATGTTGCCCTAAACCCTCCGTAAGGACTTATCTGTAGGGCAAAAGCTGGGACTTACAGTGCAACCGTGGGAGTTAAATGGCTCTGACTTTAGCTCAGTAGTAGGATCTTTTCTAACTTGTTAGAGGTTACCCGAAAGGACGCAAGAGGGGCTTGCCACGTTGGGTATAGAACTGCCTCTGTTCAGATGTGTATAGCCTGCGGGAATTATGCCATCGAAAGGGGGGTTCTCTATATCTGCCTGCCGAGGAAACCTAGCGGCCCTAACCGGTTAGAAGAGGCCTATGGAAGGCTTCATAGTGTACCCTGCCTGCTCACCTTGGAAGTGTTAGGGGGTCGATGGGCCCCGGGCATATGGGTAACACGACTCACGGGTAAAGATGCACAACCTCTGCAGAGTGTTTAAACTGTTATAACAGCCGTGCTCACGGACACGAGCGGCCCGGAAAACTCACAGAATAAATGGTTACTTGATACGTGATGAACTATGATGATGAGATCACACTGATGCTTTCTTTTCTTAAATCTAGTAGTGGATCATGTGGGATAAATGGGAGTTTGAGCATAACTTAATAATGATTAATAATGAAATGTTGATCTACTAAAAAATGCTAACTGCAGTCAACCGTGTCTAGCCTTTTTGAGCCTCATGAATCCTCATACTATACTTGCGGAGTACGAATGTACTCACACTTGTTGCTATATTGTTTTTGGGTAAAATCCCGGATGGGTAACAGATGACAGTTTCTACGAGGACTTCCCGGAGGATTTCTAGGTTTGGGTCAACCAGTCGTCCTTCCCTGTGGATCAGACACTATGCCTGAGAGTTGCTATTTATCTTTCCGTTTGTTTATGTAAGAACTATGTGATGTAATAACGTTATGTATGTACTTAGTGATGATACTTCTGTTAATTTGTCGGCTTATGTGTGCGACTATTCCTGGGGCGCACATAAGATGTATACACTCTATATTGTCCTTTAATTGGAGTGTGACAAATTGGTATCAGAGCTGTGTCGACTGTAGGACGCAAACCTAGGTAGAAATGGTCATTTCTAGGAGATTGACTTTATTTATTTATTTGCTACTACCTTACTCTTGATATTTTCTTAAAAATTTTATGCTCTATTCTTTATTCTATTGCATAAAATATTGACTCTGATAATATTTTATATCAAAACTATAGATGCCTCGTCTCAGTGCCGCTGCCTACGTCGCCCAGTTCGTTCCAGCAGCACCTGCTCCACCAGCACCACCAGCAGTACCACCAGTGGAGCCAGAGGTCGTCCACGTCACTGACGAGGAGGAGGAGGAACCCATGGAGGAGGAGGCATTTTCAGATGCCGCATCTGATGGACCCGCTTCGACTCCCGTGGCTGCACCCATTCCACATGTGGATGCACCAGTCCCCGCTGCTACACCTCCACCAGCATCTCAGGCTGCTTCTGCACCAACACCAGTGCCCTCCCCAGCTGCATCAGAGGAGCCAGAAGAGATAGGATGGTCCACCAGGAACAAGTTTAAGGAAGCTCCCGAAGATGCCCACTACCACAACCTCCTCACCACCATGCTAGCTGAGTACTATCCAGAGTTTGCTGCCTCTGTGAAGTACTACTGTGCGGAGCACACACATCCAGTGGAGGCGACGTACTGGAAGACTAATGTGATCGTCACCGCCTGGAACAACACCGACCAATCCCAGGATATTGTGACCACCCATAGCCACCGAGCCAGGCGTGCCAGTGTCTATGACAGCATGGAAGATGCTGCGCAGGCGGCGTACCTGCATTACCATGGTAGGCGTTTTGAGGATATGCAAAACGACCGCTACCGGTATCTCCCACGCTATGACCCGAGGGAGAAGACATGGGCAGTGTTGGCTCCTCCAGCTTCTGATCCCACCTTGGACACCACAGTGAGGCACCTCAGCGCCATGCAGGAGGTCAACGAAGCACTCAGGGAAGAGCTTCGTGCAGCGCAAAAATCTGAAAAGCGCCTTCAGAACCAGATAGATGAGATGGCCGTTCAGCTAGGACAGCCCACCATTTACAAGAAGAAGGCCAGGGTGTTCACCATGGTGGATCGCGCTCCTTAGATGTTTGCAGCCCCGTCTAGCTAGATGCGTCTTAGAGTCGAGAGTCGTGTCAAGTTTGTGTATGTTTTGTGAACTTTTCGTTGTATCGTTGGTTGTGTTGATGAACTTGGTTGATTTGGAGTTTGTTTGATTGTTGGAACAGTGTGGGCTTGTCCACATGTTCTTTTTATTAAAACCTTAAGTTAGTGTTTGTTTAACTTAGTTGGGGTTAATTTCTGCTTTACTGCTGTGCTGTTTCTCAGAGCAGTCTGCAATGTTTGTCTCATATCTCTAAATCTCTACGTCCAAAAATTATGAAATTTTTGTGGAAAGAATTAGACTTGTGTACCTTTCATTTCCCACTGGAATCACCTCATTATCAATTCTGGATTGGGAGATATGCCTACTGCAACCTGGCAAGTCTGTGCAGTCTGTAACCTAGAACAGAAATTGTTTAGCTCAGTTTTTGATGATGTTGCCGTCTGTATCAGTGAAAAAGTTCTATACAAAAGTTGTAGCAGACTCTTTAAGCTTTCCAACGATGTATGCCACGCATATTTTGGATTTCTGGAACTTGAGTTACACTCCAGTTTTCGGTCTGCTGTTGTAGACACTCGTCCAGAAATTTTCAATTATGTTATTTACCTTTTGTAAATAATTTGTAAATTTTTGGGAGATCTCTAAAAGTTGCACATTTGCTTGGAAACAGATGGCCGCTAGAGGAGGACGTGGCCGAGGCCGTGGCCGTGGTCGTGGACACGGAGCTTTGGTGGACCCACCTCCGCCACCGCCGGTGACTATTGAGCAGTTGATGGCCATGCAAGCGCAGCTCATGCAGACCGTGATGGACCGTCTCGGTGAGCAACCCGCAGGAGCACCCCCACCAGTGCAGGTCCGAGACAAGCGTGGTGAGTTTCTGAAAGGACGCCCACCTGTGTTCACACACGCCTCTGAACCTATGGAGGCGGATGACTGGCTTAGAGCTGTGGAAAAGCAGCTGAACATTGCTCAGTGCAACGACTTGGAGAAAGTCTTGTACGCCTCAGGCCAACTCCAAGGAGCTGCTCAGGATTGGTGGGAGTCATTCCAGTATGGACGTCCAGAGAATGCTCCAGAGGTCACATGGAAAGAGTTCACAGAGAACTTCAGGTCCTATCATATCCCTGAGGGACTTATTGAGCTGAAGCAAGAGGAGTTCCGGGCTCTCAAGCAAGGGTCCATGTCAGTGGCGGAATACCGCGACAAGTTTGCACAATTGTCGCGATATGCCCCGACTGAAGTGGCTAGAGATTCTGACAAACAGCGCCGTTTTCTGAAGGGGCTGTATGATGGACTCCAACTGCAGCTGATGTCCAACAAATATGCCAGTTTCCAGGAGTTGGTGGACCGCGCAATTGTAATTGATAACAAGCGTAAGGAAATGGACCTCAAGAAGAGGAAGCTCCAGGGACAGGCATCGGGTAGCAACACTCGCCCGCGAGCCTTCCCGCAGCAAGGTTTCCCGCAGAGGAACCAAGGGCCACCCAACCAATGGAACAAGGGCCAGTACCCCCAGAGGAACCAGTATCAGCAGCGTCCCCAGCACCCACCGCAGTTGGGTAATCAGAGTCAGCAGCGCCCCCAGCAACAGCAAGCTAGCAACCAGGCACCACGTCAGGGAGTGCCCAACAATGCCCCAATCAAGAGTGGCACCCCAGGCAACCCCAATGCCTGTTACAACTGTGGAGAGGTGGGACACTATTCGTACCAGTGCCCGAAGAAGCAGAACCGGCAGGCCCCGCAGAACCAGCAGAACAACCAGAGACCCAACGCTCGACCTCCGTTCACTGGCAAGGTGAACCATGTGTCGTCGGAATCAGCTCAGGAGGCGCCTGAGGTTATGCTGGGTACGTTTAGCGTCAACTCCATCTCCGCTATCGTACTTTTTTATTCCGGTGCCTCGCATTCTTTCATATCCCAAGCTTTTGTTAGAATGCATAGCATACCCCTGTGTGCCATGAAGGATCCCATGTTAGTTAATTCACCGGGGGGTAGCATGCCAGCAAATTATTGGAGCCCTTCTACTAGTATATTCTTAAGGGGGGTAGCTTTCAAGGTAAATCCAATTGTTCTGAGAACCGCTGGAATTGACCTCATCCTGGGAATGGATTGGATGAAGCAACATAGAGCAGTGATACAATGTCAGGAGAAATCTGTGGTTGTGACATCTCCAAGTGGTGATAGAATTTGTGTTGAAGTGGAAGTGCAAGCTCAACCTACCGCCACCGTCAATCAGCTGAGCGATGTTGCTAACCAGGAGGACCAGGTGGTGGATGAATTCCCGGACGTGTTCCCCGATGAATTGCCAGGTATGCCACCCGATCGCGACATCGAATTCCTTATCGAGCTTTTACCTGGAACTGCACCCATAGCTAAGAGACCATATAGAATGGGGGTAAATGAATTAGAAGAACTAAAGAAACAAATTAAGGAATTGCAAGAGAAAGGATTTATTCGTCCTAGTTCTTCACCTTGGGGAGCACCTGTTATATTTGTGGATAAGAAAGATGGCACACGGAGGATGTGTGTCGATTATAGGTCCCTTAATGAAGTCACCATCAAGAACAAATACCCACTCCCTAGAATTGATGATTTATTTGATCAGCTGAAAGGTGCTTGTGTGTTCTCAAAAATTGACCTCCGTTCTGGATATCACCAACTAAAAATTCGTGCGTCTGACATACCCAAGACAGCATTTACTACCAGATATGGCCTTTATGAGTACACAGTGATGTCTTTTGGACTGACAAATGCACCTGCATACTTTATGTACCTAATGAACAAAGTATTCATGGAGTACTTGGATAAGTTTGTAGTGGTATTCATAGATGATATCCTAGTATTCTCCAAAAATGAAGAGGAACATGCCGAACACTTAAGGTTAGTCTTACAAAAACTCAGGGAACATAAATTGTATGCAAAGAGGAGCAAATGTGAGTTCTGGCTGAAAGAAGTATCTTTTCTAGGACATGTGGTCTCTAACGGTGAATAGCCGTAGATCCCAGTAAAGTGCAAGATGTGCTGAATTGGAAAGCCCCAGTCAATGCTAGTGAAATCCGTAGCTTTTTGGGTTTGGCTGGATACTATAGAAGGTTTATTGAAGGGTTCTCTAAGCTAGCCAAGCCTATGACAGCCCTATTAGAGAAGAATGCCAAATTTGTTTGGTCAGACAAATGTCAAGCCAACTTTGAGGAGTTAAAGAAAAGGTTAACAACAGCCCCGGTGTTGACCCTACCTGATTTAAGTAAGAGTTTCTCTATTTATTGTGATGCATCTCGCCTAGGCCTTGGATGTGTGCTTATGCAAGAAGGAAAGGTTGTGGCCTATGCATCCAGGCAATTGAGAAAGCATGAACTGAATTACCCAACCCATGACTTGGAATTAGCCGCAGTTGTCCATGCTCTGAAAATCTGGAGGCATTATTTGATCGGACATAAGTGTGACATCTACACTGACCACAAGAGTTTAAAATATATTTTTACTCAGTCCGAGTTGAACTTAAGGCAACGTCGTTGGCTGGAATTAATTAAAGATTATGATCTGGAAGTGCATTATCATCCTGGAAAGGTAAATGTTGTTGCCGATGCACTTAGCCGGAAAAGCTATGCCAACGGACTTCAGTTGACATTTATATCAGCAGAGCTGCGAGCTGAAATAGAATATCTCAACTTGGGTTTTGTCAATAATGTAGTAGAATTGACTATAGAACCTACATTGGAGCAAGAGATACGTAAAGGTCAGTTGGAGGATGAGAAATTGAAAGAGATTGCTGAGCAGGTAGTGGTTGGAAAGGCACCAGGTTTCCGGTTGGATGAGAATGGTACTCTATGGTTTGGAAAAAGGATATGTGTACCTAAAGTGAAAGCCATCCGTGATATGATTCTGCGAGAGGCACATGATTCTGCATATTCTATACACCCTGGAAGCACCAAGATGTACTTGGACCTCAAAGAGAAGTATTGGTGGTATGGTTTGAAACGGGATGTGGCGGAGTATGTGGCCATATGTGATACTTGTCAAAGGATGAAAGCTGAGCACCAAAGGCCTGCAGGATTGTTGCAACCAATGAAAATACCAGAGTGGAAATGGGAAGAAGTTGGTATGGACTTCATTACTGGATTGCCCCGCACTCAACAAGGATATGATTCGATCTGGGTAATAGTGGATCGACTTACTAAGGTAGCCCACTTCTTGCCAGTCAAAACCACTTATAGTGGTGCAAAGCTAGCAGAGTTGTATATGGAGAGAATAGTATGTCTACATGGGGTTCCAAAGAAGATCGTATCTGACCGAGGGACTCAGTTTACATCACATTTTTGGCGTAAGGTACACAGCGCTTTGGGAACCAAGTTAAATTTCAGTTCGGCATATCACCCCCAAACTGATGGGCAGACCGAAAGGACCAATCAAATCTTGGAAGATATGTTGAGAGCTTGTGCCTTACAGTATGGTACTAGTTGGGATAAGAGTTTGTCATATGCTGAGTTTTCATACAACAACAGTCACCAGAAAAGTCTTAAGATGGCGCCATTCGAAGCTTTATATGGACGAAAGTGTAGAACACCTCTATTCTGGAATCAGGCAGGTGAGACCCAAGTGTTTGGACCTGATGTCCTACGCAATGCAGAAGAACAAGTGAGGATGATCAGGGATAATTTGAGAGTAGCACAGTCTAGACAGAAGAGCTATGCTGATGTCAGAAGGAGAGAGTTGAGTTTCAAAGTAGGTGACTATGTGTATTTGAAAGTGTCACCAATGAGAAATGTGAGAAGATTCAATATGAAGGGCAAGTTAGCACCGAGATATGTAGGACCTTTCAAGATTCTGGAGAGACGTGGAGAAGTGGCTTATCAACTGGAATTGCCAGAAAGTTTATTAGGTGTGCATGACGTGTTCCATGTTTCGCAGTTGAAAAAGTGTTTGCGGGTACCAGAAGAGCAGATTCCCTTGGAGGAGCTTACTGTTAAAGAAGATCTCACGTATGAGGAGTACCCGGTAAAGATTCTTGAAACTGCAGAAAGAGTTACCAGGAGTCGCACTATAAAGATGTGCAGAGTGCAATGGAATCGTTATTCAGAAGATGAATCTACGTGGGAAAGAGAAGAAGATCTGAGAAAGTCTTATCCACAGCTTTTTGAGTAAGCATCATCCAATCTCGAGGACGAGATTCTTTTAAGGGGGGTAGAATTGTGACACCCTAAATTTTCGTATTATTTAAAAATAGATAAGTTTGATTTAAATATGAATTTGTTGTGCATTTAAATTTAGGGAATAATAATTTTTTGGGAAATTAAAATCAATCATAAGGTTAGAAAATGTTCATGCATGCATGCTGTTGCACAAGTATTTTTGTGATGAGTGGCTTTGATAAATTTTTGAAAGGATTTGAAAATCATTTGGAAATGTGATTTGAAAATCAAATTTAAAAAAAAAAGAAAAAGAATTCTTTCCCGCCCTCTTGTCTTTCCTCGGAATCGGCCTGTTGGCCCGTTTTCCCCGGCCGGCCCATCACCCTCTCGCCCGCGCCTTCCCTCTTGGGCCGCGGCCCAGCCCATCTCGCCCGCGCCCACCTCTCCTCTCCCGCGGTCGCTGACCGCCCGGTCCCGCACGTCAGTGTCGTCTTCCCCAACCGTCTCCCCGCTCTGAACGCCGGTCAAGCCGCAACCGCCCCCGCGCCCACGACCTCCGCGCGTGGGAGCGCCCCGCGCCCCTACCTCTTCAAAAGGGAAGCCGAGGCCGACCCGCATCAGTTGTCGCGTTTCCCCGTTCCCTCTCGCGTCGCTGTGCCCGAGAGAACCGCCCCGAGGTCTCCAAGCTCCGCCGTCCGCCCCACTTCGCCGGTCATCGCTCCCGAGCTGCCTCGACTCCGGTTGTCCGCTCGGTGAGCACCCCCGCGTTTCCCTCTTTCTCCCCGTCCCTCTCCCGTGGCGATTTGTGGCCTCTAGGGCCGGTTTGTGCGAGCTCCGACGAGCCTCTCCGGGCCGGCCATGGCGGGCGCTCCTCGAGCCTTTCCCCGGCCGCGTTAGTGGCAATAACGGAACCCCCATCCCCTCTGCATCCTCCCTAGGTAGTTGGTTTGGCGATTAGAGCCTTGTAGTGCCCGGCCGAGCAGCTCCGGTGAACTCTTCGCCGCCGTCCATGGCGGGAGCCGCTCGGGCGTCCCCCGTGGTCGCGTTTTACTCCGGGGCGAGTTCGCCTTCCTCTCCGCATCGCCCTGGTGCTCTCTGTTTTGAAAACCGTGCACCCTAGCGACGGTTAGACCAACTCCGGCGAGGTCCCGTCGCCGGCCATGGCGGCGCCGCCGTCTTCTTCTTTGAGTCCGGCGGCCGGCCCTCTCTCTTTCCTTCCCCTTTCTTTCCTAGCCCTTCATCGCTTGATCAACGGCTGTGGGCAGCCGATACCCCTTCGGGGTTCGTTTTGTTAAAGAGACCCTCCATTTTCATCTATTTCCACCCGCAGTCCTCGGCCAGATAGGAATTTCCCGAATTTGTTTTATTTTAATTCCGAAATGTTTTCAATTTATTTACAGAATTGCCACTACAGTAAAACGTGTATAAAATCGTCGTTTTAGCTCCGATTTGACCCGTTCAACTTGCGTTAGTTTCATAATTTCATAATCTACGCAATAGTGCTACTGTTAGACCTGTTGAGAGCTTTTGAATTTCTCAAATAAATCTAGTTAATAGCTAGCTTCTGGAATAGTAAATGTCTCGTAACTTTTGCGTTGTAGCTCCGATTTTCGTGCAATTCGCGTCAATGTGATCGTAGCGAGACGTAGATGATTTTGGTAAACATTTTATTCAGATTTATTTATTGTTGGTGTACTGTTCTAATAGTAGCTATGTTTTGCTTGTATGTCTGCTCCAAATTGCGTGTTGTACTTCGTGTCGTACGAGTTCAGACGGTGAGGAGTACGTCGGAAATCCGGACGCGTACGAGGATCAACAGGACCAGCAGCAGTTCGTGAACCAAGGCAAGTATAGCATGGGCCTACCTTGTTGTCCTATTCATTATATAACATACTCATTATGCATGTGTCTAATATTGCTCGACTATAAGGACTTCCTAGCAAATTGATGACCTGTACCTTGATTCCTTTGGGGATTATTTGCATTTGGTTAGAAAGCTAGTGCTCTAACTAAACATGATCTACACATTGATTAATGGAAACAACGGATAATCATGATGATGGTAGTGGAACTAAAGGGTGATGGTGCAAATGATGTTGATCATGTTGCCCTAAACCCTCCGTAAGGACTTATCTGTAGGGCAAAAGCTGGGACTTACAGTGCAACCGTGGGAGTTAAATGGCTCTGACTTTAGCTCAGTAGTAGGATCTTTTCTAACTTGTTAGAGGTTACCCGAAAGGGCGCAAGAGGGGCTTGCCACGTTGGGTATAGAACTGCCTCTGTTCAGATGTGTATAGCCTGCGGGAATTGTGCCATCGAAAGGGGGTTCTCTATATCTGCCTGCCGAGGAAACCTAGCGGCCCTAACCGGTTAGAAGAGGCCTATGGAAGGCTTCATAGTGTACCCTGTCTGCTCACCTTGGAAGTGTTAGGGGGTCGACGGGCCCCGG
Organism: Saccharum spontaneum; assembly: GCA_022457205.1. Lineage (NCBI taxonomy): Eukaryota > Viridiplantae > Streptophyta > Magnoliopsida > Poales > Poaceae > Saccharum > Saccharum spontaneum. Next base: position 6,343,512 of record CM039609.1, on the reverse strand, counting down.
GCATATGGGTAACACGACTCACGGGTAAAGATGCACAACCTCTGCAGAGTGTTTAAACTGTTATAACAGCCGTGCTCACGGACACGAGCGGCCCGGAAAACTCACAGAATAAATGGTTACTTGATACGTGATGAACTATGATGATGAGATCACACTGATGCTTTCTTTTCTTAAATCTAGTAGTGGATCATGTGGGATAAATGGGAGTTTGAGCATAACTTAATAATGATTAATAATGAAATGTTGATCTACTAAAAAATGCTAACTGCAGTCAACCGTGTCTAGCCTTTTTGAGCCTCATGAATCCTCATACTATACTTGCGGAGTACGAATGTACTCACACTTGTTGCTATATTGTTTTTGGGTAAAATCCCGGATGGGTAACAGATGACAGTTTCTACGAGGACTTCCCGGAGGATTTCTAGGTTTGGGTCAACCAGTCGTCCTTCCCTGTGGATCAGACCTACGCCTGAGAGTTGCTATTTATCTTTCCGTTTGTTTATGTAAGAACTATGTGATGTAATAACGTTATGTATGTACTCAGTGATGATACTTCTGTTAATTTGTCGGCTTATGTGTGCGACTATTCCTGGGGCGCACATAAGATGTATGCACTCTATATTGTCCTTTAATTGGAGTGTGACAAATAACCTCCTGAATTTATATATAAATTACCCACACTTATCTTTATAAAAAATAATTCAAAATAACCCCCTAAATTTGTATCTAAATTACCCATTTTGTTGTTATGAAACATAATTCATAATAACCCCCTCACATTGCATCTAAATTACCCACCTCTCTCGAATCTATATGTAAATAGTAAATCCTAATGTATGCTATTACAAAAAAATCTATATTTATAAAGTATGAGACATATATTTCTAAATTACAAACTTCTAGAAATATAAAATTAAGTAATCACAATGTTATGTTTGACCATGTATATACGAGATATATATATTTCTAAATTACAAACTTCTACAAATGTAAAATTAAAAAACCATAATGCTATGTTTGACCATTATACCAAGTAGACATATATAATTAGGATAAATATTTATTTTAATAGCTTATAAACAAATCATATAGCAATAACAAATCATATAGCAAATCATATGGAAAATGTTTAATTAACAAATCATATAGCAATAACATAACATCGGCAATTCCCTTTAAATTATATTATTACTTCTTAATCATGAATTTGATAAGTTGTTTTTAAATAACTTTATACATTTAACTAAAACACTATTATGTCATACCAATATCGGTAATTTAATTTTTACAACTTTGTGATATATAAAATAATACTACACATATATAATTATGTGATATAACAATTCAACAAGTACGGTGCCATGGTGCAATCTGAGTTTCAACATGCGGAGAATAATATTACTAACACCTAAACTATTTCTAATAAAAATAAATTTCAAATAAAAAATATTAGAGTTTCTACTCAACATGTGGAAAAAATTGTACAACTTGATTAAAAGTCCAAAGCTAAACTATAATTCATGAAATAGAAGCAATTTGAGTTTATATATCTTATGGTTAGGTTTAAACTAAATGCATGTCATGCTGCAAAAAAGAATAAATACTAGAAATGCTAACTGGGGTCCTTAATGGAGCCTCCACTTTAATCCTCACGAGACACAATGGGGTCCTTAACGGAGCCTCCACTTTAACCATCAATTTGGTATAACCTAATCACCCTTGACAATAATATCTATTGGATCTATTCTATTTTCTAAATAATTATCCACCTCTACTATTACATAAAACGACAAAAATAACTCATGACCCTATATTTAAACTACCCACATATGCCATTAAGAAACATGATCTAAAGTAGAACTAAATTTGCATCTAATTACCCACGTACTCCAGTTACAGTAAATAATTTATGTAACCCAGTTCTCTTCTCATTACTAAAAAAATTAAATTTGCTCTCAAATCTATATTTAAAAGATAATCAATATCTTTTATGAAAAATTGTTTAAATAACCATAGAGACCATGTAGATGTTTGTACATTCCCACTTCTATCAATATTAATATATTAAGATTTGATTAATGTAGGCATACACATTGTGTCAGCATGCATGAGTGATAAATATATATATGTTATGTTTCATCAACAACATATTTCCTTAACAACTTATATACTAATGATGCTAATAATTTTTTCTAAAACCATATCAGTAACCATGACATAATTTATATAGGTTGTTACTTTATCTATACTCCCTCCACCCCTGAATATAAGGCACAATTTGACTTGGTGCGACCTTCAAGAATATATTTTGATCTATAATTTCTCTTATAATATATAATTTGTAGGAACAAAAGTTTCATTATTAGAAAGTATTTCTAAATATACAAATCTAATATTACTACTTTGTATTACAAACTTTTGATATAATTAGGCTAATTGTTAGTTAAAGATAATAAAGTTCGAATTTTGAAATACGTGTATTTATATATTTTAACTAAATGTTTGTCACGTCTATATTGATATTATAACCATAATTGCATATATAATTCTTTGATAGGAAAATTCAATCATCTTAAGAATTATGGGAGACTACTGATGGTTATATTTTTTTGCCCTTTAACATTACTCTAGAGTAATTTGATCATTATAAGGCTTAATAAGATTTAAAATTCTCTTGGCAAAGATGTCATTTCAAGCTCTATCACTTATCTTAGGTGACATGGTGCATGTTTCAAATGATTGTATATGTTATTGTAGTATTTAGGAACATACTATACGATCTAAAATGCTTATTTTAAAACAGTCCAAAATAAAAGTTAGTAAAAGATACAATAAGCACCAGAGTTTTAGCTTGAGAAAAAAAAATCTATAGCAGTCAATAAAAATAAAGTTAAAAATCAAAATTCGTATTCATGACTTAATATATGATGCAACAAGGGTCACCATAGTTAATGGCAAGGAAACTAACTAATTGCATATTAAAATATATAAGGTGTCATGCAAAGTAAAAGTATGAATATGCATGAAAAATATACAAGTCAGTCCCTTGCAAAAAAAAAAACTAATAAGTTTATGATTATTAGATATAGACTACAAAGTATCTATTATGTCAATTTTGTAGAAAATAAACAAAGAAAACATACAATTTAATATAAAAAATTTTATTAATTAAATAAAATATATTAATAGTATATCTTTTAAAATTCTAGCCCGTGCGAGAGCACGGGTTGATGGACTAGTTGTAGTTAATTGTTGTTTGGAACAACTTGATGCTAAATCCTGTTAACTCTTAATTATAATTAATATCTTGATCATTTTCATTTCTCTTAAATATTTCATTATAAATTTATGATATTAATCATGTTGTTATTATATATAGGGCAGCCCGCTCCTTGTTCCTTATCCAATCATCCACAGGCGTGGATTCATCATTCGTCAATTTGTGGTGGTGCTGGTGCTGGTGCAGCCATATCCGACCGGCGTCTCAACTTGCCGGCCGGCGCGGCCGCATGCACATCAACTTGTTCAAATCATCACCTGCGTACAAACTAGTTTCTCGCCCGTATTACTAGATGATTGTTCTTGGATGCATGAACGGAGAAATTTCCACGGATAGTCAACGTGAATTGACGTCCATGACAACACCCACTTGGCCACATGCAGATGCAACTAGCAGGGCAAAAGCGACATGTGCGCTTAGGGCTTGTCTGGTTCAAAGCCTGGAAAAAATTTTGCCTGGATGAAGAGGTGCCTGGGTGCTGCCTGTGCTCCATTTGGTTGAGACCCTGGATAGCTGACTGGATGAAGAGGTGCTGCCTGGATGCAGGGGCTGCCTCAGCCAGGCGACGGAAAATGAGCGCCTGGGTGCAGCGCCGATGTTGCCTGGGTGGACTACTGTAGTACTGTCTTGTCAGTGCTTTTTTCTCTTTGAGGGGGTGTTTGGATTCACCTCATAAACTTTAGTCGCTATCCTATTGAATGTTTGGACACATGCATTAAGTATTAAATATAAACTAATTACGAAATTAAATGCATAGATTCAGACTGTTTTGTGAGACGAATTTTTTAGCCTAATTAGTCCATGATTTCACAATGTGGTGCTACAGTAAATATGTGCTAATGACGGATTAATTAGGCTTAATAAATTCGTCTCACTGATTACTGACGAATTCTATAATTTATTTTTTTATTAGTATCCGAACACCCTATGCGACACCCCCATGTGTCCTACACTTTGTTGTATGGTGCAGTTCCGTGATGAAATGAGTGAGTACTCCTATTTGTACTTCATATTATTCATCGGTGATAGGTGTAACTGAGATACATTTAGTATATTTTATTCTATTTATTCCTTAATCATATGTACGAATTATTAGGAAAATAAAATATTAAAAACATTTATGTTTTATATTATTACTTTGCTAAATGTTTTATTTATATTAATATTTTATATTATAGTAATTTATATTACTCGAATGATGTTAAAGTTATATAGAAGAAAATATGTTTTCTTTTTTATTAAACTTCTCAGGCATATTCTATTTCTTTTTTCCACAGCCATGGGCAAAAACTTTTTGTATATTTTCTATTTTCTATTTTTTTCTCCTTTTGCTTGATCATCTTCACGTTAAAATTAGCATAGTGTGTGCAGTGTAATTATAATTATCTTTCTTCCTCATACGTTATTTCCTTGTGACATTTTTTAAATAGCTAGGAAATTTATTAACTTTATTTGTAATTTCAAATATATTATTAATTGAGAAAATACATGGATGATTTTATTTATTTGTTATTTATACATTATAACTGGAACCATGTATGTTTAAATATGGTACTATATCTTTTATTAGCCTTTAAATATGGTATTATATCTTTTATTAGCCTTTCCAGGCACAGCCTTCCAACCAAATGAACCATCTTCCAACTTGTCTGGCCAAGTAAATTCCATCGATTTTCTAGGCAACTTCCAGGCAACACTTTTTGCTAGGCAAGTGCTCTAGGCTTCCATCCAAACAGGCCCTTAGTTCCTGAGGGCACAGTGCACTAGCTCACAGAACAGAGAGAGCAGCCGGGCCGGCTATATATTGGGGACCTCCCGGGGTGACCTTCGCAATCCAATCACAACAAATTTTGTAGTTGATTACTTTTTTCATTTAAAATCTTTTAGGTTTTAACATTATATTTTAAGATTAATGATTTTAAAATTCATATTTTTGAATTTCTCATTGACCTTGGACTGTAGATCTCGACAAGATTTAAAACTTTTCCATTGAATTTGTTTAGTGCTTCAAATCTCTATTTTAAAATATGGTGGAGTAAATACTAGGAGATTGTTTGTATTGTTGAGTCATAAGTGACTTTAGGGTGCATTAGTAAGGAGTGACAAGTACAACATAACACCAGTAAAATTTACTGATTGTTACCGGCCTTTCACATTGGAGGTCGGTAAAAACGCTATTAAAATATCTAAATATATCACTAGTAAAGATATTTTCTGTACTATTGAACTGACGAGATAATTTTCGCTCCTTGTTCCTTATCCGATTCCGATCCACAGGCATGGATTCATCATTCGTCAATTTTGTGGTGCTGGTGCATATATATCCTCCTTCACTGCCATCATCGTCAGCCATATCCTACCGGCGGCGTCTCAACTTGCCGGCCAGCGGCCGCATGCACATCAACTTGTTCAAATCATCACCTGCGTACAAACTAGTTTATCGCCCGTATTATTTGATGATTATTCTTTGATGCATGACCGGAGAAATTTCGACGGATAGTCAACACCCACTGACCCACACATGCAGATGCAACTAGCAGGGCAAAATCGACATGTGCGCTTTGTTCCTGAGGACAGTGCACTAGTAGCTCACAGACAGAACTAGAGATGGCAGCGGATCGGATTCGGAGCGGGTATCCGCGGGTTTCGGGTTCCGCGGGTTCGGGTTTGGAGATGATTTTTTTTCCACGGTTTTCAGGTTCGGTTTCGGGTTTGGTTTTCCACCCGTAGATATCCAATGGATATCCGAAATAAATCATTTAGAATTAAAACTCATGTTTATAATATGCTAATAATAACTTGTTTACTTAGATTATTAAATCTATTCAAAATTGACTCATGAAAATATTTATTATTTGTTGCCTCTTATTTATACATGTGAATATGTGTATATTTATCTGCGGGTTTCGGGTATCCGCGGGTTTGGTTTTGGTGATGGATTTTCACCCGAATCGGTTTTCGGTTCGGGTTCGGGTTTCAATTTCGGGTGCACGGAGACTCCACCCGATCCGAACCCGACCCATTGCCATCCTTAGACAGAACAGAGAGAGCAGCCGGCTATATATTGGGGACCTTCGGGACCGACCTTCTTCGCAATCCAATCAGAGCAACAGGCCACAGTAGCATCTCTCCTCACACGCACCCCAGGTAGATCGACGCGTCAAGCCTTATGCAGCCGTCAGCGCTTCTTTTGATCGTCTTGGTGGCCGTCAATGCAGCCCGCGCCACCGCTAGCACTCCGCTGGCGGTGCAGTTCTGGCAGGAGACCTTCCCAGGCACGCCCATGCCGCCAACGATCGCGGAACTAGTCCAGAAAGGTACTCCCAAGTTTTGCACAGCAGCCAAACTCCCTCTGTCTCACTATGCCACACACGATTTGTAGGGGTGGTTTTGACGGTTTGGTAGGGACGACGGTTTGACCAGCCATCCCTACCAAACCGATTTGTAGGGGTAGGGGCGGTTCATGATTCGTAGGGGCGGCCAGAAATCACGAAAAAGGACCCAAAAAATAGCAAAAATATGTTTTTTTCATCCGGGGAGGAGTGTTTTAATGTCACAGAACTCATCATATCAGCAAACGTAGCATTTTCCTTCTCACTATATTATATAAATTTGGATATTTCTCTTTTAAAGTAGACATGCCTAACCACATATCTTCCCGTAATCTAACTTGTTTGCCATCTTGTAGTCTAAAACTTCTAAAACTTAGAAATTGATTTTTGACATTCATTAGACCTGTCCAAAATTGTGAATCCCCAAGCTTTTTGTCCACTTGAGTAATTGATTTGTTGTTCAGGTATTTGTTTCTTAAGACTTGTTGCCATGCTCCAACCTTATTTAATTAAGTTGTGTATAACCATTTACTAAGTAAACATTTGTTTTAGCTTTGTAGATCTAGTATGCCCACACCTCCTTGTTCTTTCAGTCTACATATAATACTCCATTTAGCTAATCTATACTTATTTTTATGGTTATCCTCTTGCTAGAAAAACCTGGATCTATAATCGTCAAGTTCATGACCTTTTGGAACCTCAAAGAAGGATAACATAAATATTGCTAGACTGCTTAGCATATAATTTATTAAAACTAGGCGGCCTCCATATGACAATAATTTACCTTTCCTAGCAACTTAATCTTTTTATCAAAATTTTCCTCTATTATTTTCTAATCTGCATTACTAATTTTTTTGTGATGCATTGGAATGCCTAGATATCGAAACGGGTACTAGCACATTCCACAACCAAAGAGTTCTGTATATTGATCTTCCCACTGCAAAGCCTCTCCATAACAAAAAACAGTTCACTCTTATGAAAGTTAATTTTTAGCACAGATAATTGTTCGAAAGCATACAATAACAGTTTCATATTCTTTGCCTGTTCAATATTATGTTCCATGAAAAGGATAGTATCATCCACACGTATACCGTAAAACAGAAAGGCCCCCGTCTACAAGATGTGGTACTAAACCATTTATCCGACCATCCTCCTTTGCTCTAGATACTAAAACTGTGAGTATATCTAAAGGGTCTCTTAAACCCTTTTTAATTTTAAAATAACGTCCCACATCATCATTTACTTTTATACTAACACATCCTTTACTTACATGGTTTACCCAGTTACACCATGTTTGAGAAAAACCTTTCATCCTTAAAGTTTGTAGAAGAAACGACCAATTTACTTTATCTTTATCATAGGTCTTCTCAAAATCTAGTCTAAGAATAACACCATTCATTTTTTATATGTAATCACGTGTAATGTCTCATGTAAAATCACTACCCCTTCCGTTATATTCCTTCTAGCTATAAAGGCTGTCTGTGAAGGGCTTACTAATTGTTCAGCAATTCCTATCATCCTACTAACTGCAACTTTTGTAAAGATCTTAAAACTCACATTAAGTAAGCAAATAGGACGGAATTGTTTAATGTATGTGATTTTAATGGATAGTATCATCCGCGTGTTTGAGAATGGATAGTGTCATCTGTTTTGATAATTGATAGCAATGTTATAATACCAAAATTAAGGCTAAAAAGCGGCAGTGTTCCATTATGACATAGGGGGAGGAGCAGAAGTCTGATTTTTATAACTAGAATTTTGTAGGGATGAGCTTTACGAGCCAGCTTGTGAGTAAGCGAGCTGTCCTCGTGTTCGAACTACGGACCAAAGGTTAGGGCCAAGCATGACTAGCCTGCTCGGCTGCGCTACATGCAGCGCTGCCGGCCGCCGCCGCCGCTGTTTCTGCAGCAGCCATTCACAGCTGCATTAGCTAGCTCAGCAGCTGCTGCCAGCATGCAACTGCTGCTTGGGTTGCAGCCGAGCAGCTGGGCTGTGCAGCTACAGCTTGAACAGCGCAAGTAGCAAGCGAGCAGTCCCCCAACCACAAATCAATTGCAAATTAGAAGAACTTGCCGCGGCCAGCCTGCGAGGAAGCCATGAATCCCACCGCGGGCGTCTTGCCGCTGTGCTCGTCATCACCACCCGGCCATGCCGACACGATGGCACATGCCCTGTTCGCCCCACGCGGGGAAGAGGAAGGAGGTGAGCAGTGTCGCCGTGGGTGGAGCCGAGGAGGACGAAGGTGGGGAGGTTAGGAGGAGATGAATCGCGATTCGCAAGGAGGGGAGGGGGGCGGCGTTTTGGCGGTGGCGGGGAATTGTGGGGAGATCATGACGGGAGGAATCACGGGGAGGGTCCGACGTGCTGCTATGTTGTGGAGATAAGGACTAGAGCCAACAAAAGTCTGATTCTTATATCTATATCTATATATAGTGTTTTCAGGGATGAGCTTAAGAGCACCCCAAGAGATTAGCCAAAATAAAAATTCAAATTTAGTGATTTAGCTATTTTCTAATATGAATGCTACTCCAATGGACTATCTTGTTGGCACTACGGACCGAAGGTGAGGGTCAAGGATGACACTAGCCATAATGGAAAGTGCCCCATGCCTCCTTAAAGATTGTTAGAGTGCGCAACAGATCTGTTGACCCAGCTCACTATATCCATGAACCAGTGCCTCTCATACCCAAGTCCACCAGAGCCCACAACAAACTAAGGCCTTAGACCTAACTCAATGCAAAACTCTAGTCTTTTAATTTGAAGATTGTTACAGTTCGCAGCAGATGTGCTGACCCATCTCACCGTACCTATGAGCCAGCGCCCCTCACTCCCCGGTCCACCAGATCCCACAACGTATTAAGGTCTTAGACCTAACTTAATCCAAAACACTACTTTTTAAATTTGGGTCAAAATTAATCCCGAGACATTAGCTTATTGTGGGCTTCGGTGAACCTGGGCATGAGAGGCGCCGCCGACTCATAAGTATAACAAGCTGGCTGGATCCATTGTGTACTCTAACAAAGATCCGGCCTTTTTTTTTTGACATCTATGCATCTCGTCTGCATACTCCCATCCTCAAGGCGCCACCCTGACGTCGAACCCGTCGCTCTCCATCGTCGGTCACCATCCGCCGTAGCACACGTCTGGTGGCAAAGCGTGCCTCCCGGGCCCCTAACTCCACCCTTCAAGCGCAGAAGGTGTTTTGTGTCCAAGTGGGAGCCCACCACCTCACAATCGTTAGATACCCAGATAGTGACAAACTTCCAGTAGGTATTTCAGGGCCCACTCGACTCCGCAAAAAGGGAGGCACTTCGAGCACTTATGAAGTTCGACGTGGCAGGTTTCGAGTGTATGTTCGAGGAGGCTTGTTAGACTCGTCGGCACCTGCCCAATTGGTTGCTCAACTTTCATGTAATGTAATTTTAAGTTAGATTTATTTGGGTCGTGTTGGCTTTCGTCCTTCCACGGTAATCTATGGATTATTTGGGGATGTTGTAACCAGTCAAACTCTACTTCTGCTTAATGAAATACGTGTCGCAAGGACACGCTCGTGAAAAAAAATCTCGTCTGAATGCAATGACGACACTTATCATGCAGGCTGACGGCAATCTTGAACCTCTGACCTTCTGATCGTACACGCAGGCACCGATCACTCACCACTCAAGGAACGGTCGCTTCCCCAACTGCACCAGACCGACTGCCTCCGCTACACCTACGGATGCCCGCCACCACCATCAAGCGCGGCCATGGTGGCGACGGGCATCTTCTTCCAACAGGACAAGGTGCGCGTCGGGAGCGTCATGACGGCCTACTTCCCGCCCGTGGACCTCCCGGCAATCCTCCCACGCTACGACGCCGAGAGGGCCCCCTTTGAAAACGTCAGCGACGTGCTGGCGACGTTCGCCATCGCGCCGGGCTCCGCTGAGGAGTCCATAGTGCGCGGTACCATAAGCGCGTGCCAGGCGCCGCCGCTCACCGGCGAGTGGAAGGCCTGCGCGACGTCCCTAGAGGGTACCGTGCAGGCTGCAGCGCGTATGTTGGGTACGAAAAGGATGTCGGTGGCCGTGTCGACGCTGACACCACGTGAGGGCCTGCCGCGGCAGGAGTACGAGGTCGCTGCGGTGGCCCCGCTCGACGGCCGACGCCATGTGACCTGCCACGACGACCCGTTCCCGTACGCCGTCTACCGGTGCCACATGGAGAAGGACATGTCCACCGAGGCGTACGTGCTCACGCTCCGAGGTCTCCAGCATGGGAGCGCCGCATCATCAATGGTCGACGACATGGTAGCCGTCTGCCACCTCGACACCTCCAACTGGAGCCCGGCTCATCCAGCGTTCAAGACGCTGAACCTCCAGCCCGGCGCCGCGCCGGTGTGCCACTTCATGCCGTACGCGGATCTTCTGTTCAGTGACAAGGCGGCTAACGCCTAAGCGCAGCCGTTCACGTCCGTGTACTCGCATGTCCGATTAAGTCCCTGGAACATATGTTACTTTTGTAAAACTGAATACTGCTTCCGCTACGTGTAATATAACTCAGTTTACTATCATTGTTCTTCCGTTGAACCCGTTGACGTAATTTATATTTTTTAAAAATGTTCTTCTGGTTATGTATTTGAAATAATGTGCTAGGTTTGAAAGGCTTTGTATAATGACTTGTGGATGTGTGGTCCTAGAAGCACGAAAACGTGGATGCTTCAGGTTTTCCCTCAGGGTACACTAGTGCAGGACTGAGCACTAGTCCCGGTTGGGAAACTCTTGTTGTCCCGGTTACGAAGATCGGAGTTGTCTCACCGCTGTTTGTTGTCTAAGGTTATATCTTTTGTACTAAGCACGTTATATATTTAGCATTATCCTTTGATATTACCCCTATTTGTAGCCATATGTGTGATTTGACTTCTTGGGCTCACATATAGTGTATATCTGATTTTGTCCTTCAAATCAGGTACTACATTGTAGGGGTAGGGTGTATGTGCGTGCGTTTATAGGGGTGAGTGTGGGGTCTTGTGAGTAAGCGTCTGTATCTGTAACTCGGTCTCTAAAAAAACTACAACCAAGGACAGTAGCCACTAGCTTAGGCAGTAGTGTTTGCAACTGCTTCCATGTTTTGCTGGGTGTTTTTGGGAAGAGGTGCCCTCTCTTTCAGTAGCACGAATGATGGATCTAATGCCTTGTTTCTTGCAGGTCCATGGGCAACTACAACCAACAAGGGCAGTAGTAGCTAGCTTAGGCTGTAGCAGTGGTGTGACTGCCGACCACTCTAGCTTTGCGTTGTTGCTTACACGGAAGGCACAAAGCTCCTCCTAATACGAGAGATCGATGTTTCAAGGTGGCTGCGGTTCGGTCTGAACCGGCAGCTACGGTCCGGGTGAAGATGTTTCAAGGTGGCGGTCGCAGAGGTGGCTTCGGGTGGGGAGGAGGACGTGGTTGGGGCGGCGGTGGTGGAGGATCTTGCCGCGGTCAGGGGAGAGGAGGTCCTGGGAACGGCAAGGCCGCAATACCTGGGAGCGTGTTGACGGTCCTTTTAAGTACCAAATATAGTTATCAAATAAATAAAGAAAAGGATCCAAATGCAACCAACACCTAGACTTAGGGTTTTATCTGACAGAATTCCACGAGTTTTGGTGTTTGTCTGTTTCTGCAGGGGGTTATCAGAAAATACGGAGGAAAGGCCCACACGTCGGGTTTACATAGAGATAATAACGTGTTCACCGATTTTCTATCATCTAGAAGACTCCAGAAGCCACGAGAACGAACGGGAGGCCGAACGGGCCCGGAGGCAGGGCGCCCGCCCTGCCCCCTAGGGCGCCCGCCCTGGCCTGAGAGCCAATCAGGCTCCGTCTCGCGGATTATGCTCCACCGACCTAAGGGATCAAGGAAAATCGTGCGATTAATGTCGGTTTGATCCGACGGCCCACGTTCACTTGAGGGGGCTATATAAGCAGGACCCCTGGCCCCTGGAGGAGGCACTCCCTCATTCTCAATTCTTCAAACCCTAATCTCAGGAGGAGAGTCTCTGATTAAGCCCTAGAGCCACCACATCAACTAGATCTCTAGTATAGCATAGCTACATAGGATTAGAACTAGAAGGAGTCAATCTTCGATTGGTTTTCGGATCTGTCAAGAGGATTCTTGGTAATTCCTTTACTGTTCTTCATTGTTCATCTTTGTTCTTCAATATTATGAATACAACTTTGTTCTATTTCAATATATTGATTATGACTATGCTCTACTTGTTTATGTTTGCGATTATATTGTTCTTAGTTTATTGTAGTTATACGCTTGGCTTAGTTAGATTGGAATTATATACATGTTTAGGATCGTATAGCGTTTATCCATCGGATCCATGGGTAAATGATAAATATTGTGTAGGCGTGGTGCTTAGACCATATTTATCTGCGATTGCACCTTATATGCCGGATCGTGGGGTGGTCCGCGATGGTGACAGCTTCGTTGGTTCTTATATAGTCCCCCTCCCGTGTGTAAGGCAGGCAGAGCAACATTATTACGGGGGAGTGATTGCTATGTTTCTCATCTTCCTTGATAATATCACTATGCATGGGCGTAGTCCTTTCTCGCAATGATTGCCAAGTGTACTTGCACTAACTATGATATGCTAGACTTTATAGTTAAGAATAACTTAGGAAATATCCTTGTAGTTCGTCCTAATACCATGCTAATGACTTGCTAGAATATCTGTTGAGGTGCTTATCATTATTATATGTGGCTAGCTGATCAGATTAATTATCTTTGTCACCATTCATACTTTATCTATATTTTATGTGACACTTACCCCTGTATGCAAGAGATAGATGAATGCTCTCACTTATACATGCAATGATTGATACTCATTCCTATATTCCATTCCATAATCAACATTGATGTTAGTAATCCCTTCCCAGTGGTAAAAATATAAATAACGATACCTGGAATACTTCTCGGTTAAAATGCTACATCGGTATTAATCTGTGCGCTTGCAGATCTTATTTATTATTTATTTAGAAGAGTAGTTGCATATTTCAATACCGCGTCTCTCATGTCATGCTGGGGATGACAACTTGGCTTAAGTGGCATGAGGGATAGGTTCGGCATTTTTGGCGCCGTTATCAGAATTAGAAAACTAAGTCTACTTTTGGTAATGACGTTAAGAATGCCCAACAGAGCGGAAGATCCAGCATGATGCAGAAGGCAAGAAGGAGGTTGGTGAGGAGGCTCCTCCCAAGCAATCATCTGATACTGAAAAGTGGGATCAGGCTGCTGAGAAAACTGGTGACAATCAAGCAGCAATGGAAGCTGGAGACCAAAGTAGCCAACCAGAGGTGAATCAAGGTACTACAAATCCAGGTTCTCATGAAGCTCCCCCAAATCTTGCTAATCTTGGTCAGCATAGGACCCCTTGTGAGAATTGTGGCTTGTTCAACCACTCGACTAGAGATTGTAGAAAGCATTCCTATGAAATTTATGGATATACTAGTCATACAACTTACGACTGCAAGAGGCGTGTGTTATGGAATACTGGGCCAGAGTTGTGTGCTGCGCAGGTTGAGGATCAGAGTTTCTTCTTCATTGAGGAGTGCATTGATCCCAAAGTGTCCAGGGAAAAAGAGTGTATTGGATTAATCAACGTGCTGCAGGGGCATGCTACTGGTAAACAGATTGAGCAACAATTCATGCTTTTTGTTGGCTCAAACTCTTGGAAATGGAATGACAGATAGGTAGGAGAAAACAGGTTTGTTATGAGGTTCCCCAACGCCAAGATGGTGAGTGATTGGAGTAAGGTCAAAGCACTTGCAATGACTGACGTGGATGCCCAGATTAAGGTGGAGCAATGGTCCCCTAAGATTGGTGCTAAGGCAGTTCTGCAACAAGCTTGGTTTAGGGTGTTTGATATACCTGCTGATCAGAGGTCTATTAGGACTATTGCTAGAGTTGGTGGTTTGGTTGGCAAGGTGATGGAAATCGATGAGAAAACAAGATTCAGAGCTGATTATGTAAGAGTTAAGATCGCTTGTAGAGATGTGCTGAAAGTTCCAAAAACTGCTGAAGGAACATTGGGGCTATTTGTTCATGACTTCATCTTTGAAAGAGAGGTTCAAGAGGATGATACAGTGAGAACACTATCGAGTGGAATCAAAGTGGGCAAGAAAGAACCACCTAGCAAAAGGTATAAAGCAGAATCTCAACCTAAGCCTCACCTATTGCTGGGATCTTCTAGTCAAAGTGAACCTAAGAGCACTGATGTTAGTTCCAGTAAGGATAATCACAACAAAAAGCTAATCAGATCTCCCATTCTGCTCCCCCAAAGATGAGTTCCATCTACTCTGAGAAGAACAACGATGTTGTGGTTTGTCAAGATCAACCAAAGGAGTTGTCGATACCTGATGAAGTTCAAGATCCGTCAGTGAAGGAAGTGAAAACAAATGAAGACAGGGTACATATCCCGGAGAACTTTGAGGACTCTGACGTGGAGAGTGAAACCTTAAGTGAGAGGTTAAGAGGAATCGGAGCTTTTACTGGTGAAGGTCAATGTAGTAAGCAAAATGAGGACATTGAAAATCAACAAGTTTGGCAGATGGAGATTGACAAGGATACTGAATCAACTGGTCGTATTCTGAATACCAAGATTCTGGATCAGAGTAAAGGGTGTTCTAAATCTTGTGACGTTCTGAATTTCAGCTCTGACGGTCATCCCCCCCCCCAAATGGTTATTCCTTCAAATACGGAGGCAGTCAATGATGCTATTATCAATTCTCAAGAGAGTGTGATAACTGATGATGGAAATGACAGTGCTCAAGTTCAGGTAGTCAAGCTAGTGGATTCTCAGGGTGATCCTGTTGGTGCTGGAAATGATGTCATGGAGATTCAGCCTGAAAGAAGGAGGAGTGAACGCTTGAAGAAGGATATTCATCTCACTACAATGGAAAGAAATGAAGCTTATGCAAAGAAAAGATGTCTGGAAGGTACCACTGATACATCTCATTCTTTATCTGGCATTGATAATGTTCAGCTAAATGATTTAGCCAAAAACATGGGTGTTGTGATTCATGATGCTAACTTTGCCACTTTTGATATCCTGAAAGATTTAGAGGCTGCTAGAAACTGTTTATTTAATAAACATCAGAAAAAACATATTGATAATTCAGCATGTGACTCTGTAGTTTTTGATCCAGAGAAAGAAATCATTCTTATTGATGAAAGTGAAGAGGATGATATGGAGTTTGAAAATTTGTTACTTCAAAAGTCAAAAATGAAAAATAAGTCAAATAAGAAGAAATTCATTTTCTCCCCAGGGGGAGGAAGCAAGACCAGGAAGATCCTGGCTTGCAAGATTCCAGGGAGAATTCTATTCCTATGAATCTTAAGAAAAGAAAAAAACAAAGGAAAAAATGGTAGTACAAGGCCTCATATGGAATTGTAGAGGCATTAAAAAGAAAGGTGTCTCTACATTCTTAAAAAATCTTATTCTGGATTTCAAGTTTCATTTCATAGGTTTGCAAGAAACAATGGTAGCAGATTGTGATGATTCTATTTTGAGAAAATTGGATGTTAATCAAGATTATCTATGGTTGTGCACTCTTTCTAAAGGCAAGTCTAGTGGTATTTTAGTTGGGATGCTTTTAGAAAGATTTGATGTGGGTTATTTTAAGAAAGGTGAGTTCATGGTTCAAGTCAATTTGTGGGATAAGATGTTGAAAGTTAAATGGAATTTGCTGGTAGTTTATGGTGCTGCACAAGATGAGACTAAAATAGACTTTTTGACTGAACTTTCTAGATTTTGTGCGGCAACCAATGCTTGTTGGGGGTGACTTTAACATTATCAGATATTTGAAAGAAAAAAAATAATATGTCTGGAGTCCATAGACATACCCAACTGTTTAACTCTTTGATTCAGTTCTATGAGTTGCGGGAATTGATGATGAATGGTGGGCTTTTTACCTGGTCCAATAATCAAGATCCTCCTATACTTGAGAAATTGGATAGGATTTTAGTCACTAAAGAATGGGAAGATTATTTTCCTCAAGCTTTTGTTCAAAAGTTACCTCGTGAGGTGTCTGATCACAATCTGTTAATAGTTTCATCTGAGAAGAATGATAAGTTATCTTTTATTGAATTTAAGTTTGATCTTAGCTGGCTCAAGAACCCTGAGTTTTTTACACTTGTTGAGAAAATGTGGGCAAAACATTGTAGAGCCAAATCTGCCCTGGATAGAATTCAACAAAAATTAAAATTATTCAAGCAATTTTTCAAAGGTTGGGGTTTTAATCTTCAAGGTGAATTGAGGAAAAAAACGAAAAGAGTTTCAATGTGAATTAGCAGAGCTAGAAGCGATTTAAGAAAACGGTGGTTTATCCATGGCGCAATTTGATAAGAAAACTTGGCTACTCTGTGAGAACATGAAAAGCCTAGAGCAAGAAGAAAATTATTGGTATGAAAGAAGTCATCAGAATTGGCTTCTTAAAGGTGATGCTAATACTTCATATTTTCATAAATGTGCTAATGGGAGGAGAAGGAAAAACAATATCATTAGTCTAGAAAAAGATGGTCAGTTAATAGAGGGGGATGAAAAGCTGTTAGAGCATGCAACAGAATATTACTCAGTTTTGTTTGCCCCCCCCCCCCCTCCCCATTGAATATGAGGTCCAAATGGACCCTGAAATTTGGCAAAATACTCCTAGAGTTTCTGTAAGTGATAATGAGCTGTTGTGCAAACCCTTCTCTGAACAAGAAATAAAAAATGCTTTAGATCAAATGAAAGAACAAGGCTATTGGGCCTGATAAATCCTTACTGAGTTCTATCAAGGTTGTTGGAAAATAATCAGAGATGATATTATAGAGCTATTTGATGATTTCTACAACCATAGAGTGGATATTAGCAGGATAAATTATGGCATCATAACTTTATTGCCAAAGATCAAAGAGGCTAATAAGATCCAGCAATTTCGTCCTATTTGCTTGTTAAATTGTTTGTACAAGTTGATTACTAAAACGTTGACGCTGAGACTAGAATTGGCTGCGGATAAACTTATCCATAGTACTCAAACTGCTTTCATGAAGAAGAGAAACATTGTATCTGGTATTATGTGTCTGCATGAAATCTTACATGAAACAAAAAGAAGAAAAGAGGTTGGTGTTGTTCTGAAATTAGATTTTGAAAAAGCATATGATAAGGTTAATTGGAAGCTTCTGGTTGCTTGCTTTGAAAAGAGAGGTTTTGATAAAAAAAATGGTGCTCATGGATAAGTCAGGTGGTAATTGGTGGGACTGTGAGTGTGAAAGTTAACAATAGGATCAGTTCTTATATCAAAAGTTTCAAGGGGGTTAGGCAAGGTGATCCGTTATCACTGATCCTCTTTAATTTCGTGGTTGATTGTTTGACTAGGATGGTTCATAAGGCTCAAGAGAATGGTTTAGTGACTGGTCTCATTAATCAAATCGTTCCAAACGGGGTGGCGATTCTACAATACGCCGATGATACTATTATTTTCTTAAAACATGATTTGACGGGTGCTATGCATATGAAATTATTATTATGCCTGTTTGAAATGCTGGCTGGCCTGAAAATCAACTTTAACAAAAGCGAAGTTTTTATGATAAATGATGAAGCAAATTTGGGGTTACAATATGCTGAAATTTTTAATTGTCAGGTTGGTTTGTTTCCCTTCAAATACTTGGGAGTGCCGGTTAGCCCAAGTAGACTGAAAGTCATTGATTGGTTGCCTTTGGTGGAAAAGGGGAACAAACGGTTAGATGTGTGGAAAGGAGGGACACTTTCGATGCTGGTAGATCAACACTCATTAGCGCAAGTCTGAATAATTCCCCTATGTATCATATGTCGGTCTACCTTTTACCTAAAACTACTGTGAAGTGTCTTGATAAAATCAGAAGAACCTTCTTATGGCAGGGGGTGGAACAAAAAAGAAATATCATCTTGTTAAATGGGAAATCATTTGTAAGAGCAAAAAGAAAGGTGGACTGGGGATTAAGGATTTGAGAAACATGAATATAAGTTTGTTATGCAAGTGGTGGTGGAAACTAGAAAAGAAACAAGGTTTGTGGCAGAAGATTGTTAAATTTAAGTACATGAAACATCAAACAATTCATGATGTGAAACATAAGCTTAATGATTCCCCTATGTGGTATGATTTGCTCAAGGTCAAAAACATTTATCTACCGGGGAGAGGTTTGTCAATAGGAAATGGAAGCTTAACTAGATTTTGGCTTGATCCCTGGTTATATAATGAGCCTATTGCTGTGATTGTTCCTGTACTGTTTGAGTTATGTGAAAATAAAAATATCACTGTGGCACATGCTTTTGGTGGTGTCCAGATTACTTTTAGAAGATGGTTATATGATGAACTGAGATTGGCTTGGGAGACTATCTGGAGGGATGCATCTAATTTTCATCTTAGTTTTGTTGATGATTCTGTTGTATGGTTATTAGGGAAAAAAGGAAAATTCACTGTTAAATCAGTTTACAACACTCTCACTAGTTCTTCAGATGGTGTCTATTATAAGAAGATTTGGAGAGGTAAGATCCCTGAGAAAATCAAGATCTTTCTATGGTTAATATCTAATGGAGCTATTTTGACTAGAGACAATTTAGTGAAAAGAAACTGGCAAGGTGATCCTAGTTGTGTTTTTTGCGATAATGAGGAAACCATCTCACATCTTTTTTTCCAGTGTCATGTGGCTAGAGCAATTTGGTTGGTTGTGGCTAAGTGCTTTGGAGCTTCAAACATTCCAACAAATTTTCAACAATGTTGGATATGGTGCGATAAGTGGCTACCATTTGGGGAAAGTATCACCTGTGGGGGATAGCTGCCATTTGTTGGGCAATATGGAAGTGTAGGAATAGAGCTGTTTTTGACAAAAAAAACTAATCAAAAGTCCACTTGAAATTGTTTGTCATGTCTGTGCATTGATGAAATATTGGGCAGGATTGTTCGTAGAACTTGATCAAGAACAGCTGGTGGAAGGCGCCAATACGATGCTCAGGGTTGCCAAGGAAATCCTGGCTGCACAAACCGCAAGACAGGTGAACCAACTGCTGCTGCAAGACGCTGGAAACTCCGAACATGATGAGGATCCGAGCATGAAGAACTGAGGAGTGAATATGTGATGATCAAGTGATCTTTTGAGTAATTAGGGATGTCGCTTGGTCCCTTTGTCCCGTTGTAGGATGATCTGGTGTTTTCAAGCTGACTCTAACTTTCTCGTTTTGCCTCTCATGGTAACCTTGGATAGGTTCATTTGGTTTGATCGGGGATAGTTCTGGCAAACTGCTTTGGTTGCTTTGTCTGGTCGTTGGCTGTTTCGATTCTGGGATCTCCCTGCGTGGTGATCGGCAATATCGATGCTCTATCTTCTGGTTCTCTGCCTTATCTGTAAACCTGCTGGATGCTTTGTATTTCCGTTCATCGTAATGGAAATGGGTAGTTCCCGTGTTGAAAAAAAAATACGAGAGATCGATATGTAGGCTGCAGCTGGAAACGGGTTCGATGTTCACTTTCGCAGCTGCATGCCATGCAAGGCAAAACGAGACGTGACACACATAGATACGGACCCTGCAAAAGCACACAGACGCCTGCAACGCGTTTCAGTCGATTCCCATGAAAAAGAAACAGAAAAGAAAAGAAAAGAAACATGCTCAACTCTGTTCCTCTTCCTCCTCACCAATACGAGATCAAATATGATCCGTTGGTGCAACCTCAGGTGCAGTCGTGCAGAGCCGAGCTCTAGCGAGACCACCCGCCACCGTGCATCACAGTTCACACAGAATCGCGCGCTCCATCGCCGCCATGCGCACGCTCAACAATAGCCCCACCGTGGCCGTCCATGCATCGTCGCCCGCGCTGCCGTCGCTCCTCACGCCGGCGGCAGTGGTGGGGATGGTCGGCGAGGGCCTGCAGAAGGCGGGCAGATGGAGCGAGAAGGACCTCGTCGCTAGGATCCCATCCAGCTTGCTCATTGCCGCGCTCTGTGCCCTCGCCCACATCCTTCTGAGCTTCGTGGTCAACGGCGTCTGCACCGAGGATGCACCTGCACCACCACCACCACCACCACCGCATGCCGCTGCCGCCGCCGTCACCACCACGGCTGCCGGTGGTCCAGCGACTGATGCCTGGCTGAAGAAGAGGGGGCTGAGGAGCATACCCGTGGTGGTGTACGAGGCCAAGCCCGGCGTGTCGGCGAGCGACGACTGTGTCATTTGCCTCGGCGAGTTCGACGACGGCGAGAGGGTGCGCGTGCTCCCGAGGTGCCGCCACGGCTTCCACGTGCAGTGCATCGATCCGTGGCTGGCCACGCACCCGTCTTGCCCGACGTGCCGGGACTCGCTCCTGATCCAGTAGGGTTGTCACGCCGGCGACCGCGATGGCGCGCGAGGCAACAACGGTCGGTAGCGGCAGGGGAAGAGACATAGTGCCGCGGAAAGGCTAGGGCCGTCTATGGCTTGCATGCAGTTTCTTGTATTATATTTTCGTAGGGGCTGCACTGCAGTGCAAAACACGTCACTTTGTTAAAATGTTTTAATTTGCTATGTTTTTTCAGGTCTTAGTTTTATTAATTACACATGTAAGATAGGATTGACATTTTGTGAATTATCAGGGATCGAGCTGGGTGAGAATGTGCCAACGTCTTTGTCACTTCGATTTGTTGTTTGTTTGCTTCCATGATTTTTGCCGATTTTTTCCCATTACTCATGATGTGTTAAAGAATTAGACAATTTCCAGATTAAAAACATGATTAAATCTAGAACATAAATCATGGCAAATATATGAACTAGATTAAACATGTATGGCATACTAGTATAGCAGATCAGCATATTCCACAGCATCAACATGACAAACATTGATAGTCCAGCAAATAGATTAGATTGTACGTACGTCAAGATTAGATCAATAGAATTATACCTTTCGATTGTAGTAGTAGATGGTGTTGAAGATGTGGCTGGCGGTGGTGATGGAGCGAGATCGCTGATGTCGATGTCGTCGATGATTAAGTCGTCATCGAAGTCGTCGATGAGAGGCGGAGGAGTATTCTTGATGACGATCCCACGAGCTCTAGCACGACGAAGCCGACGCACCGATGCACCCTTTGGAAGACGAGCCGTTGTGGAAGCTTTGGGAGCAGTCACGCGAAGAACGCTTCCCAAAAACCTTATTCGCCTTCTCCCGGTGCAGGATCGCAAAGACGAGGGTTCCGGAGACCTGCTCACCCGGTCGCCGGTGCACGCAAGCAATCGGATTGGAGTAGCTACAGCGGCGGCGCAATAGCGAGAAGAGGCAAAAACCGTAGCTCAACTGGATACGTTTTGGCGTGGCCGGCAGGTTGCTTATATAGTCCTGTCCAACCAATCTCGTGTCGCAATCACGATCTAAATTGATTTAGGACTCTTAATTTGTAACCGATTAGGACTCTTGCAACTTGAAGGCCAAGAAACAAAAAACAAAAACAGCAAAAGGAGATCGCGCTCCCGCAAGGTGAGGAGCCGGATTTCGGCGGACCATTCACGCAGGTGCCGCGCACCCGCGCCCTTCGCCCCGCCCGGCGAGGCGAGCGAGCGCGCGTGTGGACTTCTCTTACTCCTCCTCACACTAGACTTGAGGAAGTGGAGAGGACTTCCATATTTAAGTATGACTACCTCCACTTCAACAAGTAAGATGGTATTAAAGAGTTCCCACATTCCCACTTGCTCACATGAATGGGCCTTTAAGACTTATTAGGAATTTCACAATTGGTTATTGGGCCAAGCCCATATAAATTCCAACAATCCCCCACTAGATCTCAAATACCCATTTAGAGATTTGTCTGTTCTCACTACTATTTGATATACCAGTGTTTCGGCAGAGACTGTAAAGTTGAACTTCCGCCTAGAACCTCAAGCTACACTCATCCACAACTTGAACAATGGACTATGCCTTGAATTGTAAGTTTTGTGTGAATAAACTTTGCTCAAAATCAAACTAGTACCTGGCTACCAATAACCTTACTCCGTGGGTGGAGCATATACATCGTACTCCCTGGTCTCTTCATGAGCTTACTAGAAATCACCCAAGTCTCATAGACTGCGACGTTATACAGTCGAACTCATATAGATATATTCTTTCAAGAATGCTCTGTAGGATAGCATCTTCGCTTGTTTAAGTCAATAGAACATGTTAAGGCATTAGCCAACCTACCATATAGTGCCTCAACGCCTTGAGAGTATTGCATCTTCACATAGAGAGGGTTATAATTATACTCTCCTCAGTTTACCAATAGTTTGTTCTTACCAAATCCTAAGTCACGGGATCTCCGATCAAAAAGGTTGGGTTACTACTACTGTAAACTCATATGGGTCTCAAACCCATCTCCCTTGATGCTATTTCTATCATATTCTGTGATAGCCCTTTGGTAAAGAGATCTGCCAGGTTCTTGTCTGTTTGCACATAAGCCACAGTGATTACTCCGAAGTTTCTCAACTTCCTGACAGACTTCAAACGTCTTTTAACGTGTCTTGTTGACTTCGCATTATCCTTAGCACTATTTACTTTAGTGATCACTGTTTGGTTATCACAGTTCATAAGGATAGCCGGTATTGGTTTTTCAACCACCGGCAAGTCTGACAAGAGCTCACGCAGCCACTTTGTCTCTGCAGAAGATGTATCTAAAGCAGTAAGTTCTGCTTCCATAATAGATTTAGTCAAAATAGTCTGTTTACTAAACCTCCATGACACTACGCCACCTCCAAGAGTAAACACATACCCACTAGTGGCATAGATTTGATCAATATCAGAAATCCAGTTCGCATCACTATATCCCTCTAACACAGCTGGGTGCCCAGAATAGTGAATCCCAAAACTCATTATACCTTTGAGATAACGCAAGACCCTCTCAAGTGCATGTCAATGATTATCACCCGGAGTGGACATGTACCTACTCAACTTGCACACGGCAAAAGAGATATCTGGTCTGGTTGCGCTAGCTAGATACATGAGTGAACCAATTATCTGAGAATATCTCAATTGATCTCTTGCAATCTTCTTATTCTTTCTCAATGTCACACTAGGATCATAAGGTGTTGGAGTAGGCTTGCTATCCATAAAGCCAAAACGGCTCAAGACCTTCTCAACATAGTGGATTGTGACAAGGTAATCCCACTATCTTCCTTAATCAGCTTAATGTTTAGAATTACATCAACTTCTCCTAGATCTTTCATGTCAAAACTCTTTGACAAAAAAACTTGACCTCATTAATAATATCAATGTTTGTTCCAAAGATTAGAATATCATCAACATATAAACATAATATAACAGATTGGCCCCCACCATGTCGATAATACACACACCTATCAGCTTCATTAACAGCAAAGCTGGCACCAGTTAAAGTAGTGTCAAACTTCTCATGCCATTGTTTAGGTGCTTGTTTCAAGCTATACAAAGACTTCTGTAATTTACACACCTTCTGCTCTTCACCTTTTACTACAAATCCATTTGGTTGATCCATATAAATCTCCTCACCCAACTCTCCATTAAGGAAAGTTGTCTTCACGTCCATTTGATGAACGAGAAGACCATACGAGGCAGCCAAAGAAAGTAGCACTCGAATAGTGGTTATTCTAGCAACAGGTGAATAAGTATCAAAGAAATCCTCGTCTTCCTTCTAGGTATAACCCTTAGCCACAAGTCGAGCCTTGTACTTGTCAATAGTACCATCAGGCCTAAGCTTCTTCTTCAACATCCACTTACATCCAATTGGTTTACAACCAAAAGGTAGCTCAGATAACTCCCAAGTTCCATTAGAAAGAATCGAGTCCATCTCACTACGAACAGCTTCTTTCTAATCATCTACATCTGAAGATGCGTATGCCTCTGTAATAGAGGTAGGAGTATCGTCCACAAGATACATAATGAAATCATCACCAAAGGATTTTGCAATCCTTCGTCTCTTGTTCCTCGCAGGAACTTCATTGTCATTCTCCTTAAGGACTTCTTCAGCTGGTTGCTCAAATGACTCAATAGAAGATTCAATAGGTACAGTAAAATCAGGAGCTATCTCAGAGGAAAATCTGGCATTGCTACACATATCTTTCATAGGGAATATATTTTTAAAAAATGTAGCATCACGAGATTCAAAAATTGTATCCACATGCATATCAGGAACTTCAGATTTTACTGCTAAAAATTTATAGGCAATGCTATGGTGAACATATCCTAGAAAGACACAATCCACAGTCTTCGGTCCAAGCTTACGCTTCTTAGAAATTGGGACATTGACTTTCGCCAAACATCCCCACGTGCGCAAGTATGAAAGTGATGGTTTCCTTCCAATTCAATTCTCATATGGAGTTGTCTCTTTATTTCTCTTTGGAATTCTATTCAGGACATGACTCGTAGTCAATAGAGCTTCCCCCACCATGCCTTAGATAGACCAGCAGTGTCTAACATGGCGTTCACCAAGTCAGTCGGCGTGCGGTTTTTCCTCTCAGCAATCCCGTTTGATTCAGGCGAATAGGGAGCTATCCTCTTATGAATAATACCATGTTCCACATAGAACTCATCAAATAATATAGGAAAATATTCACCGCCACGATCTGACCTTAGATGTTTAATTTTTCTCGCTAGTTGATTTTCAACTTCAGCCTTATAGATTTTAAAGTAGTCTAGCGTTTCATCTTTAGTTTTAAGCAAGTAAACATAGCAAAATCTAGTTGCATCATCAATTAAAGTCATGAAATATCTCTTTCCATCTTTTGTCAACACACCATTCATTTCGCAAAGATCAGAATGTATGAGTTCTAGAGGTGCCAAGTTTCTCTCCCCCGCTGCCCTATGAGGCTTTCGAGGTTGCTTAGATTGCACACAGCTATGGCACTTAGAACCTTTGGCAATAGTGAGATCTGGAATTAAATTCAGGCTAGACAAACATGACATCAATCTAAAGTTAACATGACATAAGCGAGAATGCCAAACACTCGAATTATCATTAATCGTGCCACAAATATGATTCACTGACTTATTACAAACATCTGCCAAAGATAGGCGAAACAAACCTCCGCAATCATAGCCTTTACCAATAAATTGTCCATGCTTAGACATGACTACTTTATTAGACTCTAACACTACCTTAAACCCATCTCTCAATAGAAGGGAGACACTAACAAGGTTCTTGCAAATAGTAGGGACATGTTGTATGTTCTTCAGCTGCACGATCTTTTCCGAAGTAAACTTCAAATCTACCGTGCCAACACCACGAACAGAAGCATGTGACCCATTCCCCATCAGGACGGAGGAACTTTGGAGCCCCTGGTAAGAAGAAAATAAAGAGATATCAGCACACACGTGAATATTAGCACATGTATCAACCCACCAACTTGGAGATTGAAATACTGAAAGTACAGTAGGAAAATTACCATACCCGTCATCAGCACTGCTAGCAGTCACGAGGTGAACTTTCTTTTTCTCTTTCTTGTCCGCTTGCTTCGGACAATCTTTAGCAAAATGACCTAGCTCTCCACACGCGAAGCAAGGTAGCTCTGTTTTGTCTTTCTTCTTCTTAAAGGCAGTATTTTGTTTGGCATTGAAAGCAGGTTGCTTAGGCTTTCCCTTGTTCTTGCCATGGTTTCTCTGGATAAAGTGGGCACTAGATTTTTTCTCATTCCTCTTCTCAATGTTATCTTTAGCCCGAGCTTTTTCCTCAACATCAAGAGATGCTATCAGGTTTTCAACTGATATTTTCTGTCTCTTGTGTTTGAGACTTGTGGCGAAATTTCTCCATGAAGAAGGCAATTTAGCAATAATGCAACCAACCACAAACTTATCGGGTAAGACACATTTAAGGAGTTCAAGTTCCTTAGCCAGACGCTGAATCTCATGAGCTTGCTTGACTACTGATTTGTTAGCAACCATCTTGTAGTCATTAAAGCTCTCCATGGTATACAGCTCTTTGCCTGCATCTGAAGCACCATAAGTAGCATTCAGATGATCCCATAGAGCCTTTGCGTCTCTTAAGTGCATCATAGAATCAAATAGATAATCTGAAAGCACATTACGCATAGCTCCCACAAAGATATCATTAGCTTCCTGGAATTTTCTCCAATCTTCATCAGAGATGTTTCCATCAGGCATGCCATCTTTGACCCAGAAAACTTTCATGGCAGTAAGTCAATCAGTGACCTTAATAGACCACCTTTTAAAATGCGTACCAGAAAACTTTGCCGGCCTCAGCGCGTCAACAAAACTAACCATAAATAATTCTAGCAACGACCTATTATAAGGTTTTTGGATTGTTAAAGAATTAAGTAATTTTCAGATTAAAAACATGATAAAATCTAGAACATAAATCGTGGCAAATATATGAACTAGATTAAACATGTATGGCATACTAGTATAGCAGATCAGCATATTCCACGGTATCAACATGGCAAGCATTGATAGTCCAGCAGATAGATTAGATTATACATACGTCAAGATTAGATCAAGAGAATTATACCTTTCGATTGTAGTAGTAGTAGATGGTGTTGAAGATGTGGCTGGCGATAGTGATGGAGCGAGATCGCTGATGTCGATGTTGAAGTCGTCATCGAAGTCATCGATGAGAGGCGGAGGAGTATTCTTGATGACGATCCCGCGAGCTCTAGCACGACGAAGCCGACGCGCCGATGCACCATTTGGAAGACGAGCCGTTGTGGAAGCTTTGGGAGCAGTCGCGCGAAGAACGCTTGCCAAAAACCTTATTCGCCTTCTCCCGGTGCAGGATCGCAAAGACGAGGGTTTCGGAGACCTGCTCACCCAGTCGCCGGTGCACGCAAGCGATCGGATTGGAGTAGCTACAGCGGCGGCGCAATAGCGAGAAGAGGCAAAAACCCTAGCTCAACTGGATACGTTTTGGCGTGGCCGGTAGGTTGCTTATATAGTCCTATCCAACCAATCTCGTGTCGCGATCACGATCTAAATTGATTTAGGACTCTTAATTTGTAACCGATTAGGACTCATGCAACTTAAAGGCCAAGAAACTAAAAAACTAAAACAGCAAAAGGAGATCGCGCGCTCCCGCAAGGCGAGGAGCCGGATTTCGGCGTACCATTCACGTATGTGCCACGCACCCGTGCCCTTCTCCCCGCCCCGCCCCGCCCCGCGAGGCAAGCGAGCGCGCGCGTGTGGACTTCTCTTACTCCTCACACTAGACTTGAGGAAGTGGAGAGAACTTCCATATTTAAGTATGACTACCTCCACTTCAATAAGACTAAAAAGTTCTCACATCCCCTCTTGCTCATATGAATGGGTCTTTGAGATTTATTAGAAATTCCACAATTAGTTATTGAGCCAAACCCATATAAATTCCAACGGTGATAGCCATTCCTCGGCGCACAATTCCAACAAGCGAGGCCCGTGCGCTTGCTCCCCAGGTGCCGCCATGGCTTCCACGTCCACTGCATCGATACGTGACGTACTGACGTGGCTGTCCGCGCACTCGTCCTGACCGATATGCCGGGACTCGCTCCTCGACGAGGAGACGGTGGCAAGGGAAGGCACGCCCGTAGATGTCTCCTGAGTTCACTACTGGCCGGCATGTAAATTCTTGCTTGGTGAATTGTTCGAGTCATCGAGTGTGAAATATAAGGTGAGTAGGTGACTACTGCCTACTGTAGTGCGTTGGGGGAGTAGCCACTTCTACATCCCCTAGACAGTCAACAAGGTCATCAACCATATTTTGGGGGAGTAGCCACTTCTACATCTAAGAATCAGGATGTAACATTCCGCAAATTTGTGTAATATAAAAATCCCAACTTTTTAAAATTTTTGCTTGATGTGTGTTGCATGTAAAAGTTAGGTCAAACTTAACACAAAATGTTTAACACTTTGGTTGAATTCGAGCCGCACTCGAACTCAACATACAACCGACATTAATGATTTAATAAAACTAAATCCTAATTCCTCTCTCTCTCTCTTTCAAGTAGATCTCATAAACAATTTGTCGCACCATGTATAGATTAGATGCATGTGTGTTTGGTTCTTATCCTGTGCTCGGAGGTAAACCCTTCTCCTAATCCCTTGAGTTAATTTTTGAAGAAGCCTTTTTCCTCCTCTTGTATCCAATCTGGCCCAACCGGCCTCCCCTCTGCCCTTCTTGTCAACCCAGCTAGCGTACGTGCATGATCCTGTGATTGTTCTTTCCTTAGTCGAATGAATCCTGTTTACTTCTAAGCCTAAGTGACTTACGTGTATGTGTATGCGTGTATATATATACGTACATGCCCAATGGCCAATCTGGAGCCAGACCACCCTCGTGGCCCAATCGGAACCAGCAGCATAGCAAGCTCAGGCCCCTTGGCCCAATCGCGAACAGCCAGCGGCCAGCCTGCTCCCTTCCTATCCTTTCTCACGTGGACAGCTCCCGTGCGCCGACGCAGGGCACGCAGCAGCCGCCGCTCGCCTATCCGGCTCGTGAAGTTGTCATGGAGCAGACGCATGGCCCTGTACCTTCCGGACCCCATCCGTCCGCCTCAGGAGAGAAAGGAAGATGCCGTTTTCCTTCCTGTCTACCCCACCGTGTGCCCGCGAAAGGCAGAGGCGGCCAGCCGTCCCCTCCCTGGAACCCGCTCACCAGCCGCAGCAGGAGATGAAGCCAAGAGAACGGGTTCTTTTTCATCCGAGCTCTGTCGTGTCGTCTTCCCCGTCTGCCGATTTCTTTTCGGCTTTCCATCGGCGACCAGGGGGAGCAGTCCAAAGCCCGCACTCGGAGTAGCGCAACCGCCCCGCCTCCTTTCCTTCTCATACGCCCGACGCTAGCCAGTAACCTCGCTGCCGCTCCTCGTCGCGACGCGCACGCGCCCGCTGGACTGCTTAAAGCAGCGCAGCACTCCGCGAATCGCGGGCAGGAGCCCAGCTGCGCGGACCCCGCCGTGAACCGCCCTTGACCGAAGCCGCGACCTGCCCCCGGCCTCGCTTCTTGAAGCTTCCTGAGAGGAGACGCCCGGATGCCGCCACGTGCGCCGGCCGTCGCATCAACGGCACGCACGCCCTCGCTCCACCACGAAGCCCTAGCCGCGGCACTATAAGAACGTCCAGCCAGCCTCATCCTAGCTCGCCATCTCCCCACAGCCGCCGCTACAGAGCCCCTCCTTCCCCCTCTGTCTTCCTCTTCAGTAATCAGTCCGAGGCTGCCATGGCCGCGTCGCCCTGAGGCCAAGCCGGTGCCGGCCACGGCCTCGCCACGGCGCACTAGCAAGCACCACGACCATAATCGTGGCGCGGTCCTCACCCCCGAGACCGCGCTGCCGATCGACGACGCCCCCATCTCCGGCGCTGTTTCACTAAGACCACGCCAGCGTCGTTGTGCCCTTGCACGAGAACTCCAGGGCGCATCGCGGGCAACCCCGCACCCCGGAACCCGTCCCTGCCAAGCCAGACGCTGGACGTCGTCCCGTCGAGCTTCACCACGCGCCGAACCTGCCCGCGGACGCCACCACGACAACCTCGCCACCCGACGCCGTCGGCGTTCCCTGCCACGGTGATCTCATCGCCAAGCCGCTTCGCTCGGAGGCCGCGTCACCGCCTCGCGTCGTCACCGACAAGCCGCCGGTGAGCCGTGAGCCCCCTTTCCTGGCCAAAGCTTCACCTTTTCCTTCACCACCGTGTGTTGTTGCCTGAGACCGGCCTCGTGCTGTGTTCTATGACTCGCAGTGACGCCGCGTCACCACGTCGCGACGGATCTACGGCGCCGCCGTCCTACGCACCGGCGCCTTCATCATCGTGACCGCGGTGAGCCTCCTCTTGCACAAGGGCGCACGTTTTGGCACCTTTCATTGTCTGCCGTCCCGTGACCACCCTTCGCGCCGACTCCGCCGAGTCGACGGCGACCGCGGCGCCGAACCAGTCCGCGCCCTGCCTCGACAAGCCGCCGGTGAGCTCCGTAACTCCAAAGCCAGCACCTTTGTTGTGCCCTTGTTTGCTTGTCCCGGTCTTCGACGCCGGCTCTGTTGCCATCCTTGCTCAGCACGGTGTCTCTGCCGCCGGTGACCACGCACGGCCGCCACATGGCCGGAACGCCAACACACGCACCACCGGTCCCATGCAGACCAAGGCAGTGCCCTTCATGGCCGCCGCCGTCGTGGCAACGTACCTGCACGCACGGCGCCGACTCCGGTGGACACAAGGTCCCAAGGCCACGCCTTCTCTCGCCACGGACGGATTGCCGCTGGACGGCTGCTGTCCTTGTTGTATCCGTGCCGTTGCACACATAGCACAGCACGATCATAGCCCTGCCCCAAAGCTTCGGCCTTGCACGTTCCTCTGTTGCCGAGACCTGTCCGGCCGTCGAACCGCATCCTGCAAGCCGCGACATGAACGCCGTAGCCTTGAACCGCGAGGACGCGAGCATCGGCACATGCACGTGCCGACGCGACCTCGGCCACATGCATAGGCGCAGCTTAGCTGCCGCACCACTCACGGATGCCCAGGGCGAAGCCTTCATGGCCGGTCGCCGTTCCGGCACGCAGCCGCACGCCACCGGCACAACCGAGGCACTCACGGGAGCCCCGTATCGACTCAGCGAGCCACACGACGTCGCCTGTGCAGCACGAACCGGCCGCCGTAGTCTCGCACGACACGGATGCCGAGCACACGTCGTCTCCACACCCACGCCGACGCGCTGGGAGCCCTCACCACCGGCACCTGCACGGCGTAGCGCTCGCGCTCACCACGGCGGGCTTGCGCTGAACCCCGACGGAGCCGACGAAGTTTCCGCCGGCAAAGTTGCTGCCTTGCCCTCCCTTGCTCACAGCACGTATCAACCCGAGGCCTCGCGTTGCCGCCGCCTCATTGTTCGCGATACCGTTCGTCGGTTGCCACAACCGCAGACATGCGCCGCCACTGTCCTACGCACGCGCACTCACGTAGCGCAACCCCCGTGCATAGCCACACCTGCAGGAGACCTTGTTTCCGGTGTCGCCGTGTCACCGCCTGGAAGCGTTCCGTCGAGCACCTGCCAAGTGCTCGTTTCCCTTCCTTCTGTGTTGGGGCATGAAGCCCAGCAGCCAGGACCGGCCAACAGGCCGAGACCTCAAAGCCCACAGGCCGTGAGCCCATCCAACCCTTGCCCCTTTTTCTTTTTAGAAATCCGTTTCCACCTTCTAAAATTCATAGTATATTCATCCTATCTCCAAAAATTATGAAATTAGATTCATAATTTTTCTAAAATCTTCCCCTACCTCCTGGTGCAGTTTTGAGTCTAGTTGAGCTAGTTTTTGTCATGGTTTTATTGGTTCTTATTTGTGGTCGTGCTCGGCTTTGTTTTTGCGTAGCGACGACTTGAACTTGGATGGACTCGGCGACGCGCCCGGAGGCGATGGAACCTGAAGATGGACGACCCCAACCACGGGAGATGCATACCACTACCTCCTCGACATCGCAGGTGTCATGGCAGCACCTTACTCTTAGAGAACCTATTTAGGCATTGCAAGTAGAAATGCTAGCGCTTTATATTTATTCATTTTGCTAGTATATGTGATGCATGCTTGCCTGAGCCTTGTTTGCCTTGCTTGAAACCTCTTCACCCTGTTACCCAGCTTCGCGCTCGCACTTATTTTTTGCCTACCTGCTTGCTTGCATTTTACTACCATCATTATTACATATATTACCTTGTTATGTGATGTGATGGTGGGTTGGTGATGTGGTTAGTGGATCGGGGTTTGCCGTGAGGCTTTTCCCATGAGGTGGATGGTAGGTTGGCGCGACGGGAGCGTTGAATCCCGAGTGGGTGGTGGTGATGAGGAGTTCTGGAGATCCTCCTTGCCTTGACCTGTTTCTTAGAGATACCGGCCAGAGTGAGAGGTTTTACCCTAGAGGGGTGCACACTGGTGCGCGGAGTGCCCCGGTTCTGGTTTTGCTGGATATGATGGATATGTTGGGACAGGCGTATGAGGAGGTGGTTACCTGAGAGAGGTGGACCACGTGGTGTATTGGTGGAAGGTGCTTGCTCTGGCCAATTAAGGACCGTCGTGGGTTGATGCCTGGAACACGGGACTATGTTAGCGTGCACACCACAGGCCCTGTTATGGGCGGGGCCCGTTCTGTTGAGTTAGTGCGGACTGAGCCAGTTCTGTGGGAGTAGAGGTGCACAGGGGTACCCCCTGGGGGCACGGTGAGAAGGATGCCGATGGGTTTTTCGGCTACCCTAATCACGATCCCAAGTGTATACGTTGTGCCGTATGCGACTCCACTTGGGGGCAGACTGGTGAGGAATGTGCTAGTTCTTGAGCGGTGATCGCTTAGACCACGACCATGGTCGATGATGGTGATCCTGATGGATTAAAGGTGTACAACCTCTGCAGAGTTAAAACTATACGTATAGCCGCGATCTCGGTCATGATCACCCCTGTGAACTGTTTCATACCCGCTAGTCTTCCCTTGTGCTTTACTTTTCTCCCCCGAAGCTAAGGTCCGGCTTGAGGCCGTTGAGATGAGGGGCGTGTGGAGGCCGCCTCATCGCCTAGACTGAGAGTATGAGGATGTTGTGAGGGAAGATGAGAGTTGATATGTGAGATGTGAGATGTGTTGTTGAGATGAGGAGAGGTTGAGTTGAGTTGGTGGTTTGGGTTAAGAGAAGTTTACCTTATATTACTACTTTTGTTGCTCCTGCAAGCGCTAAGGATGCAAACCTCATCCAAACTATTAGGATCGCCAGATCCCTTGTTTTCTTTTTTCCACTAAAGCTCATCGGTGCTGACCATGGCCTGCACACATCTGGCGGTGTGCAGATTCTTTGCCTGCAGAGATGTTGAGGTGGGTAGTTGGTTTGCGGACCACTCTCAAGGATGCCCGTGGATTGGAGTTCCACCAAGCTTCGCGGCTACGAGTAGAGCCTCGGTGTTTTGATTGATCCTAGCCTAGAGAGATTGTAATTTGGTTAGTTTCACTCCTATTTTTGTTATCTGTTGTTGTATGACTTTGTAATCAGCTGAAAATGGACGCCCGTGATAGCTGAGGTATCCTGGGACTATCACAGAGGGGCAAGAGAGCCGGTATTTCAAGTTTTGAAATCCTGGTTCGTTTCACAGGAAAAGCTTACTCTCCATCAGATTATGGCTGTTGATCCTACGACTCCAAGATACCAGGATTGGTCCGAGTAACCGATTTAGTTCTCCGGGGAAGATCAGTGGACTAGCTTGTCCAATGCTGGTGGCTACCCCCTAGTCCTAAATCCTATGATTGCAGGGGTGCAACTTACCAAGGTCCTTATCGACGACAGTGTGGGACTGAATGTCATTTTTGCCAGCACGCTGAAGAAGATGGGGCCTCGACTTCCTTGACCTCCTCATGCTGACTGATGTCCCCTTCTATGGGATTGTTCCAGGGAAGGCGGCTATGCCCCTCAAGCAGGTGACACTGCCCGTCACGTTTGGAACGACGGCCAACTATAGAACAGAGTACATTAAGTTCGAATTGGCCGACTTCGATTCCTCCTATCACGCTACCTTCGGGCGCCCAGCCCTCGCTAAGCTCATGGTGGTTCCACATTACCCGTATCTGCTGCTCAAGATGTCGGGTCCCAAAGGCATTCTCTTCTTTAAAGGCGACATGAAATGCTCCTATGACTGCGATGCCGAAGCTGTTCAGATTGCGATCAAGGCCCAACTGAAAATTGAGGTCCAACAAATAGCCATGCTTGCCTGACAACATGGAGAGGAAGTCGGGAGCCATCAACGCTCCTATGACTGCCTCGCAGCGTTTTCTTTTTGCTGCTCCTGTCTTAAACTTCTATTATGCGTCTCTGCTTCTGTGTTCTGATGATGGTTAGCTCTGAATCAGAGCGTGGTTGATGTAATATATAGGATAGCAGTTCTCCTTAAACTGTCAAACTCCTATATTTCCGTTTGCTGATGAATGGAAATGGGGCCATGTCCTCGTGTGGAAAAAAATATGAGTTAAGTGCACAACCGGAGAAGTTTCAAATCATCTTGACAATTATCGGTCGGTACAAGGAACAATAGTGACCGATACTCCATTAGAAATTTATACCAACTAATAGTTGGATGTTAATATTATGTTTTAACAACCATTGTCCAACGCTAATTGTTGGCTGTGGTATAGTATCTCCTCAAGGACACATAAATCTCGCCTTGGCCTTCTAAAAAGAGTGCGCAAACTGTCCTATTTGAGGAAACGATTTCCTCGACAGTTTGTTCAAGCTAGCAAACCAACCGAATAACCGAGACATACAAACAAATGAAACGACCAAGAACTTTGAAGAGTAAGCCATGCTGAGAAACATGAGAGAACTGAAAATAGTCTTCATATGAGTGACATGGATCTCACATGGCCCTGCAAGGTCTTACTCGGTCCATCGGTCCCAAGCCTCCTCGCACGCCCTTCACCATCCTTGGTACATCGGTGTGAGCCTTACTTGATGTTCACCCTTTGTCGCCGACCAGGTGACCACCATGCCCCTACACTTCGCAAGCCAAGAGGCACAACACAAGACACGTTTTTCATACAACAAAGTATATATGAGTTAAGTCACTACGGGAGAGCTTGGCTTTGCCGAGTGCCACCGGCTTTGCCGAGTACTAAATGTCGGGCACTCGGCGAAGACCGGCACTCGGCAAAGAGCCTCTTTGCCGAGTGTCGGGCACTCAGCAAAGGACGGCCCTCGGCAAAGAGCTGACGGGGGTACTTGCCATCAACCTTCGCCGAGTGCCCCCCCCCCATTAGGCACTCGGCAAAGTATAATTTTTTTTTGTTTTTTGCCTTTAAAGTTTTTCTTCAGCCCTTACACATTAAGTTGAAGTACATCCTCAAATTTGGCACATTTCTCGATCTTTTTGCTATATATCCTTAATTTATTTCATTTAATTGCATTTTTCTGGGAAATGTAAGTTTGAACTGCAGGTGCATCGAATCATGGAATTCGACGAGTGGAAAAATGATATTCGCGTTACTTATTGTATTTTGAGCCCGTTTCCAGGAGCACGCCCGAAGTTTCAAACATCTCACACACGAAACATGGCGATAAAGTTGCAGGTGAAGTGTTTTTTAATTATATAAAATGCAAACAAAGTTCGAAAATCAAGAAACTTGGTGACGCGTCTTTATATCACATGTGAAGGCTATGGTAAAAATTTGAGAATATTTCACGCATGTTGTCACTCGGCAAAAAGGTAAGTTTTTTAACTACGGTTGTTTCTTTTTAAAAAAATTAAAAAAAAAAAGAAAACTCTTTGTCGAGCGCCAGATCAGGGGCACTCGGCAAAGAGCCAAACATGGCACTTAGTCAATTCGGACAACTCCCACGCGCACACACACAGTGACACACACGCACACACGCACGCCCCCACGCACGGCCACCACCCCGCCGGCGACCCCGCCCCCGGCCGCAACCCCGGCCCGGCGACCCCCAGCCACGGCCGCGAGCCCTGCCGGCAACCCCCGCCCAGCGCCCCTACACCCACCCGCGTGCCCGGCGTGGCCGCCAGCGGCCCCGGCCCGGCTACCCCCGCCCTCGCCCGGCGAGCCCCACCCCTGCCTGGCGAGCCCCGGCCCCGGCCGCGAGCCCCGCCGACGACCCTCGCCCGGCGCCCCCGCACCCGCCCGCGTGCCCGGCGTGGCCGCCGGCGGGTCCCCGCCCCCCAGCAGCCCCCGTGCGGCCCCGGGAGGAGGAGGAGGAGGAGGAGGAGGAGGAGAGGAGGAGGAGGAGGAGGAGGAAGGGAAAGGGAGGAGGAAGAGGAGGCCGATGGGAGGAGGAGGAGCCGCCCATCGATCCAGCTGCCGCCGTAACCCCGTGACCGGCCGTCCCCGTCGAACGACGCCCTCGACTTTGGATGCATGATCGGCCCGTCGCCGTCGTAAGGTCAAATCGTCGTCCCTATTGCACAATAGAAATGCATTATGTGGTTGTCAGCCATCATGCCATATAATTTTGGTTGTCAGCCGTCATGCCGTTGATATATATGCGGTTGTCGGGCATCGTGCCATTTTTCTTCTAGGTTTTTCAAACCTCACCGTGTAGGGGAGGTGCTGCCGAAATTTTGAATTGACATTATTATGTTTTTTTGCAGGGCAGAGCCCGTCGAAGCCGATCCGGAGTACCTCAACGTCCTCGATTGTCTTCTTCGACGTTGCGGTTCTTCCTGCACCGCTTCGCCCCGCCACTGCGCCGACTCGCCACGGCCCTGCTAGCCTGACTCCACCGGCACCGATGGTATAACCCCTCTTTCTGTATCTCATAGGTCGCGTTACCCAGTTAGGCGTCTCCCTTCCAGAAGAGATATGGTTGGAAGTATGCGATCTTTGCATATGTATAACCATATCTGTTTCGGATTGTCCACGTTTTTTGGACAACCTGCGGATGCGTAGACGAGGTTAGTTTCCATGGTCTGCTCCAATCCGAGAAAGAGTTTCGGCATCACCTCCGTGTTGTTCTCCGGATACACACTCTCCCTGTCAGGACGTGTATCTAGAGAATAGCGGGGAGGTGTTGTCGAAATTCTGTCTCGGCTCTGAGTAGACTATGGAAACTAACCTCGTCTATGCATCCGCGGGTGGGATTAGGACATATCCTTACCTATTAGATAGTAGGAACATGACGTAGATGCAATTGATGGTTATGCTACTCGTTGATATCTATGTTAGAGGATGGATGACTGTGAGTGGATGTACACGGGATACAGAAATCAGAGTGATTTCAGCACTGAATGGGGACAAAAGACCGAGGCTTTCGTGGACCGTGCATTTGGCAGGGGTGCGAATAGACCGCATCTAATGAAGTGTCCTTGCAGCAAGTGTGCAAACAGAAAATGGCAAAACCAGGACAACATGGGTATACATCTTTAGAAGCATGGCTTTACGCTGGACTATACCCGGTGGATCCACCATGGTGAAGCCCATCGGATGAGAGAGGAGGTGGTGAGACCATGCCAGCTCGAGCATGTTGATGATGATGGCGGGGTTGCAGACATGTTAGATGACTATTAACAAGCACAGATCCTTGATGGATGTGCGGAGGAGACGGAGGCATCCGCAAATACGTTCTACGACATGATGTCTTTGGCACAGAAACCCCTTCATGATCGGACAACGGTTTGTCAACTCGATGCCATTGGACGCGTGATGGGGTTCAAGGCCGAGATCAACATGGGTCGACAACTCTTCGATGGTATGTTGGCCCTATTTTCTAACATGCTTCTGGAGGGCCACGTTCTGCCAAAGAGCCAGTACGAGTGCCAGAAACTCGTTGATGGACTCAAGATGCCTTACGAGCAGATACATGCTTGTCCGAATGGGTGTGTCCTCTTTAGGAAAGAACATGAGCATGAAAAGTACTATCCGAAGTGCAAATCCTCTAGGTACCTGGAGGTAGACTCTGGGGATGGCCACAAGAAGCAGCTTACCGTCCCGATGAAAATCCTACGGTACCTCCCGTTCGTGCTGAGGATCCAACGGCTATACATGAGCGAGGAATCCGCTAAGCAGATGATGTGGCATAAACAGGGCACACGATACAATCCTGACAAGATGGTACATCTGTCCGATGGTGAAGCATGGAACCACTTTGATGGCATTCATCATGAGAAAACATCAGAGCCTCGTAACATATGTGTTGCGCTGGCAACAGATGGGTTCAATCCTTATGGTTTGATGGCTGCCCCCTACACATGTTGGCCCGTGTTCGTCATCCCCCTTAATCTCCCCCCCTGACGTCGCCTTTGAACGTCAGAACATATTCTTGTCGTTGATAATTCCTGGACACCCGGGGAAGAAGATGGGTGTCTTCATAGAGCCTCTGATTGATGAATTGGTCAGTGCTTGGGAGGATGGGGTATGGACATACGACAGAGCTACAAAGACACCCTTCAAAATGCACGTTTGGTACCAGTACTCCATGCATGACTTCCTATCGTATGGGATATTCTCCGGTTGGTGTGCCCACGGGAAGTTCCCATGTCCATTATGCAAGGATCGTCTAAGGTTCATCTGGCTCAAGAAGGGTGGCAAGTATTCGTCGTTCGACAAACATCGTCAATTCCTCCCTCCCGAGCATCCATTCAAACAAGACACCAAGAACTTTACAAAAGGTGTCGTAGTGATAGAACCTGCACTGCAGATGGAGACTGGTGTCGAGGTTCATGCTCAAATAGATGCTCTCATGGAGAATCAAGAAGGTGATGGCTTCGTAGGATACAGCGAGGAACACATGTGGACTCATAAGTCGGGCTTGACGAGGCTCCCCTATTTTGATGACCTTCTTATGCCATATTACATTGATGTCATGCACACAAAAAAGAATGTCGCCGAGGCACTCTGGGGAACAATCATGGAAACTGAAAAGTCAAAAGACAATCCTAAGGCTAGAGTGGACCTGGCAGAGTTGTGTGATAGACCACATCAAGAGATGCATGCTCCTAGAGGCGGCAAGACATGGAAAAGGCCTAAGGCAGATTTCGTCTTGACCCCCAGACAAAGGAGGGAAGTACTCCAATGGATTCAGACATTAATGTTCCCTGATGGGTATGCAGCGAATCTGAGGAGGGAAGTGAACTTAACTACTCTCCGAGTGAACAGGATGAAGAGTCATGACTACCACATATGGATTGAGCGGCTTCTTCCGACGATGGTTCGAGGCTTTGTTCCTGAGCACATATGGACAGTGCTGGCAGAGTTGAGCTACTTCTTCCGCCAGCTCTGTGCCAAGGAGTTATCTCAGACCGTGATTGCTGACTTGGAAAAAGTGGCACATGTCTTGCTTTGCAAGTTGGAGAAGATCTTTTCACTCGGCTTCTTCAATCCGATGCAGCATCTGATATTGCACCTCCTGTATGAGGCACGAATGGGGGGCCAGTGCAAGCCCGTTGGTGCTATCCAATCGAGAGATGCCCAAAGACACTTTGGAAAAAGTGTAAAAACAGAGGCAAAATTGAGGCTTCCATTGCAAGTGCATTCACTATGGAGGAGGTGTCAAACTTCACAACATTGTATTATTCTGACAACCTTCCAAGTGTGCATAATCCACCTCCTCATTACAATGCTAATGAAAATGCCTCGAGCCTCATCCTTTTCCGAGGGCAACTTGGAAGAGCATGTGCATCGACCAATAAGCCCTTGACAAATGTGGAGTGGCACAAAATCATGCTATATGTGCTGACCAGCCTTGAAGAGGTGGACCCATATATTGCGTAAGTTCTCAACGGACTTGTTTCAATAATCCCGCACTATTCTACATCCAACCCCCTTGTTTGTCATTCTACCTTGGTGCCTCTGGTGTAGGAGCCTCCAGCGGAGGGGGCGAGGAGGAGCAGGGGACGTCTTCGATGAGGCAGAGGAGGACGAGGACCATGACCAGGAGGAATAGGAGGACCACGCCCGCGGTCCAACAGGAGGAGGAGGAGCAGGTGCAGTAGGAGGCGGGCGAGGAGGAGGAGACACCGGTCCAGGAGGAGGCGGATGAGGATGAGGACGAGGATGGGGGCAGGACAGGAGCTACCGCTTTCTCTAGTTCATCAGGTGTCTACTTGCGAGGACCCTCCACCCTCCCTGACGGACCGCATACTCGTCTACGCCCAGTGATTCGCCCAGAGGGGCAAAGGTAATTGACTTTGCATGTTATCACTTTTACTTCATATGCTATGTTCGATATCGAAATAGAGACTAATATGTTTTCTTAATCACTTCTGCATGGGGTGGGAGATTGTGTCGGGGAACACTGCCTCTCGCCATGTCAATGGCATCCTAGGTATCCTGTGCAAGACCCACTTCCCTGGCATGGTCATGCATGCTGGGAAGCTCGAGCCCGCCTTCACGTTTGCCCACTACGAGTCCACCCCCATGTGGAAGCAGGCACCATGGCGGCGCTCGTCATTCGGGAGTTCTGGGTAAGTCTTCCTCACACTACATGGCTCAATACAACGCATTCATTGGACTCTACTTGAAATAACTAATGCATACATCGTGTCTGTATATGCAAGAGTACTTCAAACTTGATGACGGATTTGAGGGCACGGCGGAGGTAGTGGCTAAGCGAGCTTGCAGGAAACGTGTCGTCGACGTCCATCATGAGGTGCGACTCTAGGCCACCATAGATTACTATGGGACGAAGCTCGGATAGAAGGTCACCAAGAAGGACATCCAAGAACAAGACTTGACGCTAACCAAACCCCAATTCCTTGAGGTAGCTAAAGAACATTAAAATTGGTTCATTTTAAGATTAAGTACAAAATCACTTGTTTTTCTAATATGTCAACTACTTGATGACGTGTAGGTGATTCCTTGGTGGTGCAACGGGGTGCCCCGAGGCTTGGGAGAAGATGGTGGATAGGTGGTTAAGCGCAGAGTGGGCTGCTCAGCATGCGGTTGCCCGGTAGCAGCGCTTGTTCATGCTAGGTGTACCACACCATCAAGGCAACCGCAGCCTCTCCGGATACACCCGAGCATGGGTACGTGGTCATGTTTCTATTATTCTTGCTTTCGTTGAACTCGGCAAATAATTCTAATCATCTTGTTTTCGTTCTTGCAGTCGACGGCACATCAAGGCCAAGAGTGCTCCAAGTTCACGGCATTTGCCATGGCACACAAGGGCAAGGCATCGTCCAACATCTCCTTAAACCCGGACGACCCGGCCGAGGCGTACACAAACTTGAGCGCCTACGAGAAAATCACGAAGTACACGGCGGCGGCAAGGTCGATCCATGGGCCGGAGTACGATCCACGGACCGACAACATTGATGCAAACACCGTCATGAGGATTGGACAAGGCAAGAAGCATGACCGCTACTGGATTGGCAACAACGTGATCGACACGGCCTCTACTCCCACTCTCTCCCAGATCCGAGCACAAAGCACGAGCTCCTCCTGACTCCCGCCGATACGCTCACGGCCGGGCACTGCATAGCACCGGGTCAACACACTCTAGGTTATTCATGTTTTACTCGTCGTACATTGATCTTTACACAACTCTATATCCTTTGCATTATTGTAACATTAGCTTTGCAACAATTTGTAGGCCTAGGTGGAAGAAGCAAACAGGAGGGCCCAGGAGGTGGAGCTGGGGTTGGCGGCCGAGCGGGCCACGCAGGAGGCTGACAAACTCGCCCAGGAGAAAAGGTTGGCGGATATTATTGCCTGGATGCAAACTACGACGGGTGCTGCTATGCCTCCTGGGTTAATGGGTCCACCTCAGCCTCCTCACTTCGCTACTCTAGTGAGTAATGTCACACATGCAAGGAATTGCTACAATCACTATTCAACTAATCTTGTCTCATGCAATTTCTTCTCCTATGTGCAGCCTCAGTCGGCGAGTTCGAACAACCCAGCTCAGGGCACTCCGAACGAGCAGATGTTTCCTTCCCCACCGTCAGCAGGATGGCCACATCAAGGGTCGCTTCAGTGAGTAGCACTTGTAGTTTCATGTCTTGTTCTCTTCGCGATGGATTTCTGTTTGAGACAATGTTGTTGTCATGCATGTGTTATTGTGACATGTGGTGATGGATTTGAACTACTTGTTGAATGATGTGGAATCCTGTCGAATAATAGATGGAATTATTGTGACATGTGGTGAACGGATGTGATTCATGTGGTATGTGTGATGGATTGTGACATATAAGGTGTTGGATGTGGTATATATGTTATGGATGTGATATATATGTCATATGTTGTGTTTGCAGTGATCGAAAGCAAAAAAAAAAACAAAAAAATTTGGTCACTTTGCCGAGTGCCGCCTCAGACAGGCACTCGGCAAAGGATTTTCCAAAAAAAATATTTTTTCTTTGCTGAGTGCCGGGTCAGGAAGGCACTCGGCAAAGATTTTTCAAAAAAAAATTCTTTGCCAAGTGTTGTGTCAGCTAGGCACTCGGCAAAGGGTTTTTCAAAACAAATTCATTGCCGAGTGCCTTGTCAGCCAGGCACTCGGCAAAGAATTTTCCAAAAAAAAACTTTGCTGAGTGTCTCCTGGCAAGCACTCGGCAAAGACGCCGTCAATGGTGGAACGGCCGTGACAGCCACTTTTCTCTGCCGAGTGCCTGACAAATGGCACTCGGCAAAGAGCCCTTCGCCGGATGTGGCTTTGCCGAGCAAAGTCTTTGCCGAGTGCCCCAGGCACTTGGCAAAGAGCGCGTCTCCAGTAGTGAGTGCATAGCTAGGGAAGTTTCAAATCATCTTGACAAGTGCGCGCTCATCGTTCTCCTCAAGGGACACATATAAACCTCGCCTGATAAGCTTGAAATTCTGTCAAGAACTCTAGGTTGTCCTAAGGGATCTCTACCTTTTACCTATTTAGGCTTGCCTCTAAGCCTCACCAGGCCAACTGTTGCTGACTACTGGCCTCTAGTTTCTTTTTGTGAATGTCGTTTGGTTAGTATATCTACTTTCCTAAGTGAGGCTGGCAGATTACAATTAACTAATGCAGTTTTCAGTGCTTTGCCTACTTTTGCTATGTCAACATACTTGCTGCCTAAAACAGTTATTAAGCAAATTGATAAATTCCGAAAGCATTGTCTGTGGCGTGGCTCTGATATCAACAGCAGAAAGCCACCAAAAGCTGCTGGCCAATGACTTGTGTTTCAAAGGAAAATGGATGTTTGGGAGTTCTTAATTTGCATATTCATAATCAGAGCTTGCTTCTCAAAAACTTGCACAAACAGGTTGGATATTCCTTGGGTCCATCTTATTTGGGAAGTCAGATATTCAAATGGCAGGCCACCAATTGCAACCAAGAAGGGCTCTTTCTGGTGGCGTGACATTCAGAAACTGTTGACTGCATTCAAAGGAATGGCAATGGCTACTGTTGGCAATGGCACTTCATGTTTCTTCTGGCTTGATTCCTGGAATGGGTTCTCTTTTAATTCAAGTCTGCTTCAGCTCTTCTCATTTGTGAAAAATAAGTACATTACTGTCCAACAAGTGGTTCACACCACCCACCGTCATGATCTTTTCCACCTACCCCTGTTTGAGGAGGCTTTTCAGCAATTTACTCAATTAACAGCTATAGTTCAGTCTTTGGATTTGCAAAGGGGTTCAGACACTTGGTCTTATATTTGGAATTCCAGCAACTTCACTGCAAAGCGTGCTTATAAGCAACTTGTTGGTACACAGCATGTTCACCCAGCTTTCTCTTGGCTTTGGAAATCTTGTTGTCAGAACAAAAGAAAGTTTTTCTTTTGGCTTCTATTGAAAGATAGGTTAAGTACCAGGGAATTGCTACGAAGGAAAACAATGGTGTTGGATGACTACAACTGTGTTCTTTGTAATTTGGCTTTGGAAGAATCCCTTGTGTATCTCTTCCCAGCTTGCCCTTTCTCAAGAGATTGTTGGGCCACTCTTGGTCTAGTTATTCAAAATCCTTCAGACTCTTTTGGAACCCTGGAGTCTTTCAGAGTCCCTTTCCTCATGGAAATTATTGTGACAATGTGTTGGTCTACCTGGACAGTGCGAAATGATGCAATCTTCAAGCATGTTCAGCCCTCAATTTCATCCTGCATGTCTACTTTCAGAAAACAGTTTGCTCAAATTATTCTTAGAGCAAAGAATAGTCTCAGTCCTGTGTTTACCCAATGGCTAGAAGCTTATGTGTAGTTTTACAAATTTTCTTTGTTACTTT
This sequence comes from Saccharum spontaneum, assembly GCA_022457205.1. Lineage (NCBI taxonomy): Eukaryota > Viridiplantae > Streptophyta > Magnoliopsida > Poales > Poaceae > Saccharum > Saccharum spontaneum. The sequence continues at coordinate 6,299,335 of CM039609.1, read as the reverse complement.
CTTTGTATCTTGATTGTTCCATGTAAGAACTGCTCTGTTTTTATTTATTCAATAAAAGCTCAGTAGGAGGATCACCCCCTCCTGTTACCATAAAAAAAAAGGAATGTGCAAACTGTCCTATTTCAGGAAACGATTTCCTTGGTAGTCTATTGACTGTTCAAGCAAAGCAACCGAATAATTGAGACATCCAAACGAACGAAACGACCAAGAACTTTGAAGAGTGGGCCATGCTGAGAAACATGAACTGAAAATAATCTTCAATACAAGGTCTCTATATAAAACCGATAAAGACAAAATACAAGACCCGGCCCAGGTAATTTCTTTATTTCTTATTTATTATTATATGTCCATTCATCATCCAGCTATAACCATCGAAATTAAGCCGATGCAGGGCGCCAAACCTGGGTAAATTAAGAACGGCTTTGGTGGGCTGCTAGCTTCATCAGATCAGGTCCTTGATTGCTGCCACGGCCCGCTGGATCTCTTGGGCGTTTGCCTCGTATTCAGCCACAATGGTGGCCATCTGAGCCGCTAGGTCGGTGTTCCTGTCCGCTAAATCCACCATCCGCCTCATGTGCAGGCAAAGATCCTCCTCTTGGTGGGCCGGCGGTGGCGGTGTGCACCCTCCCACAACGCCATCCTCCGGTTGTGGCCATCGCGTAGCCGTCCCGGCCCCGGCGATGATGGCGTTGTGGGCTGCTGCTTCCTGGTGATAACCGAACCCACTGCAGCCTGCAGGCTGGTCGTGTTGCGAAGCGGCCGGGTAATAGCCCACTACACGCTGCTGCTGGTACTGCTGGTACCACTGGGGCGGATGTGCACCAGGGATCCTATCATCAAATTTATCACCAAATCGTCCAAACAGTTAATCAGGGCATACGCGTTCTGCGTTATGATTATTCATATAGTATGTTCTAATAAAAATGCCAAAAAATGCAATCAAGGCACTCTAAAACCAAAATATTTCACAAAACCTTGGTATTTTTCTAAAACTCCAAAAATACTTTGTATCCAAACAGGATTATTCGACATACCAGGCGGTGCCGGTGCGTCCTTGCGGTTCACTAGTTGTTGGAATCCAAGGGTTAAGGCCGGGTGGCGCTGTCACGTAGCGGTGACGGTGTTGAGGAATGGCTTGTGTGATGAGACGTTGTTGTTCAGCCACAGGCACACCATAACGCTGTTGATGAAATGGCGGATACGGTGAAATCAATTTTCAACAAGTAAAATTGCTCAGCCAAACGCAAATTACAGTACGATTTACTGAGCGGCAGACCTGAGGTACGGGCGGGTAGGGTGGCGGCATGCTTCCAGCGACGGCTCGGACGCTGGTCGGTGGCATGGAAGACGAGATTGAGGACCACCCATATACAGTCGTTGAGTACTGGCTGCTGATTGATGATGCCGTGCCACGCTGCTTGGACATTTTGAGCTTGGTACGCGCGTACGACGGCCGCCGGGCCTCTGTGCTGGTTCTTTCGATCGAGGGCGGGACTCTGGGATGTAGTCTGATTCCGACGACGTCGTCGTCTTGGCCACTGCAGCCTCTCTTCACGACGACGTCCTTCGGAGATGAGGAGGAAGCCTCGCCTATGGTTTGACTTCGCCCGTCCCACACCAGCCGGCTGGGTAGATAGGGTCGTTAGACTAGCCCTTTCCCTCAAAAAAAAAACTAATCATTCTCCCAAACGATCGATATCAGACGATATGTCATGTGTTGACACTCCCCATTTTAAATTTTATTATTTTATCTTTTTAATAACATACTCCCTACGTTCCTAAATAACTGTTGTTTTTTGTTTCTGTGCTATAAATTTAACTAGATTTGTAAAAAATAAGTGTAACATTTGTATCACCAATAAATTAATTAGAAAAATAGATTCAACGATCTATCTAATGATATTAATTTTGTACTATAACTATTAATATTTTTTTATATATACTCAGTCAAAGTTCTTTATCAGAAGTTATTTAGGGACGGATGGAGTATATATATATATATATATATAAATTACATATTTAGCCATAACATGTATGATATATCTAGATATATATAGAAAATATATATCTAGATAGAAAAATAAATAACTTATAATTTAATTAGAACGGAAAGACTAATAATTTATTCTCTTAGGGTCTGTTTGCATTCTCTGATCTAAATTTTAATTGATTAAATTTAAAGACAAAACTTTAGAGCACTTTAGTTTACTTATATGCTCTAAAGTTTTTATGAGATTAGCTAAACTTTAGACATCATTTAATACCTCCTGTATGGAGCCTTAAGAGCTAAAATAGTCTAAAATTTAGTGGCTAAACTTTAGATCATGAAATTCAAACAGAGCCTTAATATTCATGTTGAAATGGTCATGACAGCGTCCTTTATTAGTAGGGGGTAATATTAAAAACGAGATCCCTTCGAGATCAACGAATAAACTGGGGGATTATGGTACTTCTTTGCCAAGTTGAGCGGTTTTCCCCCCAACTTGACATTCTAAAGTATTAATTAATTGATTAATAATTACAATATGTAATTATAATAATGAGTATGACTAACTTGTTTTTGTGCACCAGTAATTCTATAGCGTCTTCCGTCTTTTCCGTATTCGAAATGTTATGGCTATAGAAAACCAGCAACTAAACGATTCTGATAGAATTGTTAATATATAATATAGGAGTAGTTCTGCAGATGGTAGGCGGAAGATGACGTCTACCCTACGCATGGATGACATTATGCCGAAGAAGGAAAAAATGAAAATCTCAAGAAGCACCTATAAAAATACCCCAAAAAAAGAATAGAAGGGGGAATGTTTTTGCTCTTGGCTTTCATGAGGAGTTGGTTCCAGAAGATAAGATTATGCCACAATTTCTCTTTTTTTTTGCTGTAGTTTGTTCTCTATGAATCAGGATTATTTTATGGATCTACATCTTGGTCTACACATGTATGGAGAGAGATAAAATGTTTTTTTGTGAGATGAAAAATATGTATTATTTCCAAGTTATTGTGTTGCAAATTTACGTAGACTTATTATATAGAATGTTAGCCATTGCTCTTCTTCAAAAATATGTTACTATTTCTAGCAATTTAATGAAGTTTAGTTTGCATCTAGCCAGAGAGAGGCTACGAATATAGTGGCTTGGCCGCTCAAATTGTTCACCCCCACTTACATTGAAAAGAATTTTTTTTAACATGACCATAGTTTTTAATTACAATATTGAAAATTTTAATTAACTTCCATTGTTACCTAGTATATTATTGGTTTGATTATGTACGTAATTCACAGTTCATCCCATTGTTACCTGTATTTATGTGGTTTGATTATGTAATTCATAGTTCATTTATTCAGGGATCAGTTTGCAATAGAATAATGTGTCAACGATGAAAATTTTAATCTTCACTGTTATCTATATTTGTATATAGCTAGAGCTTGGAGCTGATTAACTTTGCAATCAGGAATTTACCTACCAGGGTTTTTGCCTGCCATATCGTCGTGAAGCACTTCTTCAGAGTTCAGAATTATTTGAGGTTTAGAGAGCAAGCATGAATTTGAGTTTCATCTATGTTTGGAACACATAACAATACAAGAGACGCTGAGAGGTCGTGCTCGTAGGCCACTCTTCCAGCCTTGACCCATATGAATAATGGATGTGAGCTCCTCATCCGGCCTTGACCCTTCCTTCCTTCTCAGATGCTTTCACTTCTCACTTCTCAGGCAACACTAATAAAAATTCTTTAGAAAGCACACCCATCAGCCAAGGCGACATAACTCACGTCCTTCAGCCACAGCCCACAGCTAGCTCAACAACAAGCTTTGCCAAACTGGCTGCTAGTATGCATGACACGCGTACAGTATATTGTTGTTCAGTACCACACTGCTTGTGTACAAGCACAACCCCACCTTAAATAGACAGTTCTCAACCCCTCACTCGCCAGGCGAGTAGCGATTGCTTGTAACCCGAGCGATGTGGATGCCAATTATGGCATATATGGGCTCGAGTTTGGTGCCACAATCTGTGGCCCGCCCGTTCCAGGTTGTGTGTAGTGGGTTGTGGGTGCTTTGACGAAAGCCCTTTGCATCCCAGCATTGCATAAGGTTGGCTTCACAGAGCAGCGAATACCAACGGTGGAAAGATAACGGGCCCATAGAGCCCATTTGCCCTCTTTGGAAGACCACCATCTTTTTGCTATTTTTTGCAACCTATTCATTCCAAGGCGCACCAAATTTAGACAGCATCTTTTTGTTATTTTTCATAATTTGTTCATCCTATGCGACATCAAGGCACCAAATTTTGAAGTGGTTATGTTACGCATAACGGGCCCATACAGCCCATTTGCCCTCTTTGGAAGACCACCATCTTTTTTGCTATTTTTTGCAACCTATTCATTCCAAGGCGCACCAAATTTAGACACCATCTTTTTGTTATTTTTCATAATTTGTTCATCCTATGCGACATCAAGGCACCAAATTTTGAAGTGGTTATGTTACGCACCAAATTTAGACACCATCTTTTTGTTATTTTTCATAATTTGTTCATCCTATGCGACATCAAGGCACCAAATTTTGAAGTGGTTATGTTACGAACCAGTATTGACAATCTCTCGTGACGACTCTCGGCCAATCTGCCGGTTAAAAAAATGACCAGCGACGGCGCCATTATTGGGCAACCATGAACAAAACTGTATATTAATTTTTGCTACGGTATCAAATCAAAGGAGGACTGTATTTTGAAGGTTGAAGAACAAGATGTTCATTGCGAACTGAACGTAGCTTAGCTGGTTGGGTTCGCCTACCCGGGTTCAGGTCCGCGATTTGACATAGGTGCTCGCATTTTCCTAGATTTATATTAGGATTTAACGGCGCTATTCTCTTCAGTCGTTGCTTTGTGCCCATCGACAGCGAGGCGTCTTTGGTGACTTCATCAATCTCGAGATTTGCCGGTCCAACTCAGTTCTTCGAAGATGCTCATAGGGGTAGGGTGTGCGTGTGTGCGTTCATAGGGTGAGTGTGCGCTCATATATGTGAGCATCTGCGTCTGTAACTGGGTCTCGCAAAAAAAATGTTCATTAAAAAGCGGCCCTAACTGCTTCCATATTATGTTTGGATGTTTTGGGCAAGAGGCGACCTCTCTTTCAATACCAACTAGATGAATTTCATGCGCGTTGCTACGGGTAGTCAGGAAGAAATACAGATGAGCAAGCTTACGTAAATAAGAGGGCAATAAACGTTTCAGCTGTTCCATTCACTACAGCAGAGAAGAACATCACTGGCGGTTCAAAACCCCCCTTCACTGGCGGATTTTGAACCGCCATAACCAACTCGGCAGTGATGAGCTGATCACATCACTGCCAGTTATGCCAAACCGGCAGTGATAGCTCATGTATTACTACCGGTTCGTGTTAAAAACCGGCAGTGATACTTGAGCCATCACTGCCGGTTGTTTTAACCAACCGGTTGTGTAGATTATATTATCACTGCCGGTTATCTTTGAACCGGTAGTGATATACTATTCACAATTTGCATTTTAATAATTGTTTTATTTTCATTTCGAGGGGAGGTGGTGGGGTGGGAGGTCGGGGAGGTGGAGGTGGAGGTGGTTGCTATCGATCAATTTGATATCGATGTGAATGAAGACAATATAAACCCATCAACATTTATATTACAAAAGTTTCAAAAAAAAACTCTAAGTATCGAATTAAGAGTTGCATTACAATAGCCTATCAATGTGGTCTCTTCCGTACTGCGCCTTGTACTTCTTAGTCCTCGCAATGGAGAATGATCCTGTCTTGGTCAATATCTCGTCCAATACAAACCTTGCTACCTCCTCTTGAATTCCTCTCATCTCAAAATCTAGCAACTGGTTGTGATTGTTTGTTTTGCGCTGTAATTGAAGCAAGATGATATTGAGATGCACAAACGTAAGACAAAACAATAGAAATGGGATGCCTACGTACCATGTCATCTCCCTTATTTGTTTTTGCGCCAAAGTATTTTAGCATTGCCCACATCACATAGAACCCGCATTCGTTGTTCCCCATCGGTTGATCTAGGGTCTTGAGATCCTCCATATACTTTACACTGAATGGGGCCCTCCATTGCTTTTGCATCTTGCTATCGAGATTTCTCCAATTCGGTAATGCCTTCATTCTATGTTACATTGTAAATGAAGTGTGAAGACCGAGGACATTACAATATCCTATGTGATTAGAAAGTGTTGTGATATTGGGTTCACTTACTTATTCAGCACTTTGACTAGGGGGTCGATAAGAGAAAGTGGCTTTTTCTTTGAGTCCCACACCTCGATATGTGAATCTTGAAGATAGATATCTACGAGGATGAAATGGTTGCTGCAATCACAAAGTCCATGTTATTGAATGACATATCAAGAAAAGAAACACTAAAATAAGGGTCGAGAACACATACTCGCAGTTGTAGGGTAGGAGTACGTTTGTTTTGTTGTTTCTGAACATACTTTCAAACTCAATCTTCAAACTTGTTGGTACATAGTCATCATCACCAAGGGCGGTGCATGTTGTCTCATTTACAAATATGGGATCCAAGAAGTCTATATTGCTCAATTGCTTCTTTAGGCACCATTTTGCCATACACCTGCATAATAAACATATGATATATTCAAATGCAAATCACGTAGTTTATTATAACATTGTGAGGGTAGGGTACTTACATAGACCATATCATCAAAATCTGCGTATCGAGCGAGCGCCGTTGGAAGAGCTGAAAGAGGTGTTCATAATAAATAGTATGCACCGTTTCTTCAGGATGATTAAAAACCATTCCGGGAGGGATGCAAACTTCAAAACCGATACAGTCTCCGTTGGCAGTATCCAGGGAGTAATAATCATGCAACTGTCACATGTATGTTGGCAAATCTTTATACTCTTGTTCGGTGGCGACCAAAGGTTTGCCTCTTGAATACTTGTATGCGACCGTGGCTTTTTCAAAATCTCTCGTTCCGTAATACAACTCTGTGGCCCTCTCCATGGATATGCCCATGTTGTTGGCCAAGTTCTGTATCTCTAGCAATTCTTTGGTGTGTATTTCTCTAGCTCTGATTTGATTACTCTCTTTGTTGTGTTGCCTTTCAAATTCGGTCTGTTGTCTCCACTTAGGTAGACTGGCTATTCGATTAAAGAAGGCAATGGCGGCTTTCTTGCTTGGAGGCTCCACAATCAGGTCCTTCATCTTACTCGTAATGCTAGCATCCACCTTCTTTTTACTTGTCTGGGGAGCATTACCAACCGAAACTGATGACCTCTTGTGTTGCGAGGTCGAACCTGATCGCACTTTGGATTTTCGCGGAAGAGGAGGAGGTGTCTTCTCTTTTGGCTGTGGAGGAGGTGGAGGAGGTGGAGGAGGTGTTTTCTCCTTTGGCGGTGGAGGAGGTAGAGGAGGTGTTTTCTCCTTTAGCGGTTGAGGAGGTAGAGGAGGTGTTTTCTCCTTTGGCGGTGGAGGAGGTGTCTTCTCTTTTGAGGCAGGAGAGGGAGAATGAGGATCTTGCAGAGGAGAGAAACCTCTTGGTGGCGGCGATGCCGATGATTCACTGCCATCCTCATCATCCGAAGATGGCTGCTCATCCAGCTTGATGAAGCGTTTGCGCCAAGCCACATGAGTGCCCAAGTTGTGAACAAGACGCGGCCTATCTTCCTCCACTGGGAAATCAATGTGTATCTTATTGTACTTCTTATCCAAGATCTTATCAATGCTGACCCTGGCATACCCGGGTGGCATTGGCTTGCCATGAATGATGCCGTCTCCTCTTGGAAATGCTTGTTCGACCGCCACCTTGTCTTTTGTCCACTGCTGACGGATGTATAACCTGACATTAATAGGTCCAGTGATGTTGTCCACCGGATGAGGAGCATTGACCTCTTCTTCGTCAAGCATAGGGGTTGAGCCGCAGCTACTGCGACCCTTGGGCACTGGGCTATTCAAAGTCAGGATAGGCTGCGGTTGTGACGAACACATGGATTGCATAGCTGACATAACTCGTGCATCAACTTGAGCAGCTATCCGTGCTTCCATGCTATCTTCGATTTCCTTTCGAAACCTTTGGAGCTCTTCTTCTCTTTGTGTTCTAGCCCTCGCCCGGCTCCTATAGGATGAAGATTCACCTTCGAATGCTTTCACCCAAGGTACATTCCCGGCTCCTCTAGTGCGACCGGGGTGCTCCTTGTTTCCAAGTGCTTGTGTGAGCACGTCATTTTCTCTATCGGACTTGCGGTTACCTCTATTCACTTCCTCAGTTAAGGTTGAAATCCTCTGGAGGAGATCGCTGACGGGTTCACTACTGGCATTAAGGCTCCCGTCACTATTGTATCGTGCCCCCTTGCAAGTAGGTAGTTTACTGATCTCGGCTGCCAATCGCTTGTCTGAGGCCTAACGCCGCGCTGCTCTAGTTTCTGGACTTCCATTTCCCATTCCGGAATCTTCCGTACATAGCCACGCGATCCTAGGCGATGAGGATCCTTTGCCTTAAGTGAGTTTGCTCTATTTCTTTCGCTTGATGCCTTGGCCTCTTCGGATAGCTTGTAAGCCTTGAACTCCTCCCAGAAGTCTCTCTGCTTGGTGTATTGACCTCCCTCAAAATTTGGTTCTCTGTCCTCCTTGATTAACTTGTACAAGGTTCCCTTGAAAGTCTTGAACGAGCGATCCATGATTTCCTTGGCCTTCTTCTTGACTGTCGCCTCGTCATAGTCATTAGGAAAAGTGAAAAACCCTTTCAACTTGTTCCAAACTAGCTCCTTCTCACTTTCTGGAACCCTCCATGGGTCATCCTCACGACCAGTCCATTTCCTGTATTTGATCGGGATAAAGTCTCTTACAAGTGCCCCGATGACACTCTTGTATGGGCCTAATGCTGTAAGAGGCTCCACCGGCTCCCCTACTTGGTCGAACTCAGAGATGTGCCAATGTTTACTTGTTTGAGGAAGCTTTGTTGCACCACGCTTAGTCTTGCTGGTACCCTCACCACTTGGCTCTTGCGGCGGAACCTGCTTCAAAATTCATAAATAAGTCCCCATCAAACTTATCTAGCGTGATTTCTTACTATCACGTTATTAGGTTTGACCTAAGTTATTACCTCGTCTCCTTGGTCTAGCTGCAGATAATGGCTAGGGCTCCAATCGTCCTGATTACCACCACCATTAGTTGGATCCTGCGACGCTCCTGTCGCAGTGCTCTCTGCTTGTGGGGTATTAGTAGCTCGGCGACGGGTGGTGAATTGGCGATGACGAGTCATGTTTCTAGACATGCAATCAAAGGCATCAACTTTCTTAGGGTAAATCTCATATATGCGTCAAAACACTCTTGACTCCAACTCTTGATCAAGTTACCGACTCGACCCCGTATAATAGTATACCCCTCAAGGATAGTTATCTTACTTAACTATGCATATTTCTTTTTATTAATTCAGAGTTCATTGTTTTAGGGGTGCTGGACCTTTTCGCTTTACCTTAACTAGAAATTCACAAGATATGATCACGTTCCAAGACCCAAAAACCACGCAATATTTTCGAAGAACTCAGATCAAATATAGTTCCAAAAATCTCCAAGAAAAAGTGACGAAAATGCAAAAACTAGAGAAATCCATAACAACCAAAGGGGCACAAGAGATGAATTCAAGAAGTTTTTCTTCAATTTATATAGGGTTATTAAGCATTTCAAGAATACCCCTAGGTTTAGACAAGAACCACTTCGCAAATGGAGGCAAAATAGTCCATGATGATCTTCCAAGCATTGGACGACCATTGTCCCTTCATGAAGTCGTTTTGCCTCAACGCAAGCTCTCTGATAGTTCCATGTGCCACCATGAGATCCTCTCCTGGTTTTTTAGGCCCAAACCTGTTAACCACTCTGCCCAAGGTTTTGAGACCGAAACTGCCAAACCTCTAGGATCTACGGCACTCTGTTTATGACATAACTGTACTATGTATCTATCACTGTGTATGAATTTTTATACTTCCGTATTTTTGCAAGAACCATCATTGAGTTGCTATTATAAAAAGAAAAACATATGCTCTGTTTATTTTGCAGATGCATGCTTAACACGATGTAGTTTGATTGAAATGGATCTTCATTCTGTCCTTAACGGCGGGGTGCGGGCACAAGTGACTAAACACGCTGATAGATAGATCTGTGGTATGTACACCCGTCTTAGCTAAAGTTGTTTCTATCTTTTCTTCAATTATCATGCCTAGTTGTTTATTGTGTTCCCCCTCTACTGAAGATTGCTCTACTACGTGAGGGTTTGGGTATTATGACCAACAATACTACTGAATATTGTGCATAGATCCTGGGGCTAATTTATGCTTCCAAGAAGGAATTCAAGTAAATTCGTTATCAAGGTGTTTCTACACTTGTCTTAACCAGGTGAGTTCTTATTTCTTTTCTATTTCTCGGCTTTTGTATGTGAATTAAACATTCAATAGATAATGAGTGCTACAGTTCATTCTAACTCTCCAAATTCCACTAAAACACTAAGTGCGTGGAGGGTTGGCAATTTTAAATGGTTTTTCATGGACTTTGATCTGACAGTATATTCTGCAGTTTTTCTTCACCAAAGGAATATTTTTAATCCAATCACTTAAAATACGTGACCCCAAGTAGATGTCACAATGATAGAGTCAGGTCTCATTTGTAATTTTGTATTAACGAGCCTTCATTTCTACAGCATGTGGCTGTCTTGTGTGATATAGCCAAGGAACTAAAGGAAATGTTTCTTACATTTCAAATCAACCATGCTTTGAGGGTAGGTCTTTCATTTTCTATTGTCATTTGTCCTTGTTCACATTTATCTTCCATCTACTAGATTTGTGGTATAACATGTGTTCTCTGCAACTATACTATTACTCTGTAGCTTAGGTACCATAACATGAGGCTGAAAACATCTAGGTTGACAGCTCTATAGATTTGTAGGACTTGGTTTATAATTACTAAACACAAAAGCTTCCAAGACACTCACAAACATAAGTATAACCTCATCTCTAGAAAAATATGAGCAAATACGCCAAGTTAAGAACATATACTCGGGTGGGCAAGTCTACAAGAATGCAATATAGTTAAGTAATGGTAGAGGCATTTCACCGAACACCTTATGGGCACTCACCCAAACTGCAGGGGTGGCGCGACAACGACGTGGAGGAGCTCCTGGCGGCGTCGAGGACGGCGGCGTCGGGCTGCGGCGTCGGGCTGTGGCGTCGTGAACGGCGCGGTCGGGCTGCGGCGTCGTGGACGGCGAGTCGGGCGGCGGCGGCGTGCACTGGCGGGAGCGTTGGTTTTTTGTCGAGCGTCGTGACTGGCGGGAGCGCCAGCCCCTTTTATAACCCCAGCATCACTGCCGGTTGGCTATTACAACCGGCAGTGATGTTGGCCATCACTGCCGGTTTGTTATTAGAACCGGCAGTGATGTCCCATATCACTGCCGGTTCTAATAACAAACCGGCAGTGATGGCCAACATCACTGCCGGTTTAAAACCGGCAGTGATGTCCCACATCACTACCGGTTCTAATGACCAACCGGCAGTGATGTGGGACATCACTGCCGGTTGGTCATTAGAACCGGTTTAGTTTTACTTTTTTAAAAAAATTAAAAACAACAAGTTCAAACCAAATTTTAGAACCCCAAATTATTTCAAATGAAAAAGTGAGGAATACCAAATTTATACAACTCATGAAGATCTACAACTTTGATATATGTCATTTCTTCATTTGAAAAAAATTGAACATTTCAAATTTGAAATTTTGAAAAATGGAACGTCCAGTCCAAAATTTAAAACCCAAAATGATTTGAACATAAAACTTGATGAATACCAAAGTTGTTCAACTTATCAAGATCTACAACTTTTGTATAGGTCATTTCTTCATTTGAGAAATTGTTAATATACATTGTTCACAAAACCTACACGTGTCTCATATGGTTTATGAAATCTTATGAGAGATGTGTAATATTTATGAACAATGTTATTACCACTTTGTCGGATGAAGAAATGATCAATATAAAAGTTGTAGACCTTGATGAGTTGTACAACTTTCTTTACATCACTTTTCTAGTTGAAACCATTTGGGGTTTCAAAATCATGTTTCAAGTTGTCTTTTTTAAAAAAATTTGAAAAACGACAAGTTCAAACCAAATTTTAGAACCCCAATTTATTTCAAATGAAAAAGTGATGAATACCAAAGTTGTTCACATTTGACAAATTCTTAGTACACATTGTTCACATTTGAGCCCCTAAATGATTTCAGCTCAGAAAGTGATGAATACCAAAGTTATTCAACTCACCAAGATCTAAACTTTTATATGGGTTATTTTCTCATTTGACTAAATTTGAAATCGAGCCTAAATTTGAAATCGAAAGTGATCTCAACTTAAAATGTGATGAATACCAAGGTTGTTCAACTAATGAAGATCTACAACATTTCATTAAGGATTACATAGTTTATGATATTATAACTATGATGGCCTCATCGTGATCACTCCGGAGGTAAGCAGGTTCGTCACCCTCTTCAAGGATAGGTAGGGTAATGTCTGCCCCAAAAGGAGCCATTTCTTGATAACCTTTGTACTCTTCTTCGTCCGTCACTCCTTCAACACCGACAATCTTCCTTTTGCCTTGCATGACTACTTGTAGTCTTCCCTTTGTATTGTTATCCCTTGCATAGAAGATTTGCAAAACATCCTTTGCAAGGACGAAGGGGTCATCTCTGTATGCGGTCTTGGATAGATCAATGGTAGTGAACCCATCATTGTCGGTGTTGATTTCATCTAGCCGGACCCACTGGCAACGGAAAAGAGCGACCTTCAACTGTCGTCCATAGTCTAGCTCCCATATCTCATCTATGAAACCATAGTATGTTGCCTCCACCGTGCCGTATTCATCGTGGGCGTCGAAATGAACAGCACTATTTTGGTTGGTGCTCTTTCCATCCTGTTTTTTGTGTAAAATGTAAAACCATTTATATCATAACCTTGGTACATCATCACCGTAGTCGAAGGTCCGGGAGCTAAGAGATCTAGCTGACATCCCGACACCATTCCTAGCCTGCGGCGTCGAAACCAGTCACCGAATTCCTCCTTATGTTTTTTCTCAAGCCAAGCCTATGACCTACCGATGTGCTTACTTTGCAGTAACTGCTTGTGCTCATTAATGTATGCCATCACACCGTCGGCCTGTTGGAGAACAGCGAAGTGTGCCTGTCTGAAGGAAACCACTTCGACTATTTTGACTGCTTTCTCACCTATCGTTCCTTTGCCCCCTAGTCTTCCATCGTGACGAGATACTAGAACTCCGACCCGATTGATGTCCATATAATATGTGCAGAACTCAATGGCCTCCTCCGTTGTCCATCCTTCTACCATGCTCTCTTCTGGTCTGAATCTATTCCTAACATACCGCCTGAAAACTTTCATCAACCTCTCGAAAGGAAACATCTGGTGTAGATACATTGGGCCAAGGGCTTTAATTTGGTCCACAAGATGAACAAGTAGATGCACTGATATGTCGAAGTAAGTCGGTGGGAAATGCATCTCAAGCCTGCATAGAATCTCGGTTATCTCCTGCTTCAGCTGGTCTAGCTTGGCCCCTTCAATGACCTTTTCAGAGATCGCGTTGAAGAATGAACACAACTTTATGATTGGGGCACGGACCTTGTCAGGGAGGATACCTCGTAGGGCAACTGGGAGCAGCTGAGTCATAATGACATGACAGTCATGGGCCTTCATACAACCATAGTTAAACTTAAGTTCTCTCATGTTAACTAGCCTCTTCGGGTTCGCACAGTAGCCAATTGGCACTTTGAGATCATTAAAGAAAGAAATAAGCATGGCCTTTTCTTCCTTTTTCAGTGTCCATGATGCCACCGGAAGTTTCAAGTGGCCATCCTCAAGAGTTATTGGGTGCAACTCCTTCCTGAGGCCCAGGTGTTGCATGTCCAAGCGTGTCGCGAGAGAATCCTTTGTTGTTCCCCCGGTGTTCATCAACATTGTCGGTACCAATAGTATAGGGGTACCCACATTTGACGATAATGAAAACTGAAACGATCAAGTCACGATAAAATACAACCCATTACGTGCGATAGGCCCGCCTCGTACGAGGCCGGCTCGACGAAATGCCTCGCCCGCGTCCTGTCTCCGGCTCGTACGAGGCCCCCTCGACGGGAGACCTCGACCGTGCTCCGATCCGCACGGGGCTCGACCCACCCCCGGGAGCGTTCCGATTCGCGTGAGCCCGGGTCGAGGCGCTCGACCCCCTCAGTCTCTACCTACCACGGGACGAAAAGTCAAAGTATTTAATGCAACCTACCAACCATCACCTACCGGCATGGCCGCGGTCTGGATCAACGTGGGAACATTACCTGTGTCAGTTTTCACTGTCTTACTGCCCATCCCGTGATGGGAGGTGAAAAACGTCACTATTCCCACCATGCCTCGTCCTGTGCGTCACTATTAACCCTCGAGGGACAATACGACAAGGCCCGTATGCCGTAATTCCGGGGATTCGGACTTATCCGTTCGGCCTCGACCCGACCTCGACCACCGACACGGCGCAACAGGGAAGAAAGGACGGTATGGCACGGTGCTCTGCGTCATTTCAGCACCTCACCTTCCACGACATCACGTGCCCAGGCATGGCCCCCCACTTCTAGAGCACGTCGCTACAGTATCTCCAACAGGGACCGACAAAACATCGTTTCAAGGCCCCCGCTATCTTGGTCTCCTCACGTCCTATAAAAGGGGAGGCTGGGACTCCACAAGGAGAGGGAGGATGATCAGACGAACAGCCACGCACACACCACGTAGCGACCAACATCTCAAGCAATCATCTTGTACTCTTTCTTTTCCCTTTTTGAGACTTGGGCTCGACACCCTCTCTCCCAAGCTTGTAACCCCTACGCAAGCACTTCGGTGCAAGGAAATACAAATCTCTCTCACCCCCGCTGGACGTAGGGCCTTCTTTTGCCCGAACCAGGATAAACCCCCGTGTGTTCTCCTTGCATCACCATCCAGGAAAGGGACACGCAGCATTTTACTCGTTGGTTTAGGACCCCCTCGGGTCCGGACACCGACAGTTGGCGCGCCAGGTAGGGGAGCGCTGCGTGCTAACGTCGCTTTCCCGCCTTTTCCCTGAATGGCTGACCCCGAACGCCCTATCCCGTTGGCCACGGTGATCTGGTTCGGGAGTTTGGAGTTCATGTCGCTCGGCTATGGCTACGATATGGTCCTGCTCCCGCCAAGACACCCTACCGACGAGGATTACGAGCTCTCCCAGCCTGGGGGAGCAGTCCGTCGGTACCGTCGCTCCAGGCTGGCGCGAGCCGCTCGGCGGCGGCGAGCCCGGCGCAACCATCGTCACCACCTGACGGAGGGCAATGGGATCCCCCGGTTCGGCGCTTCCCAGTCAGACGCCGGCCCGGATTTTCTCGTGGGAAGTCTGGGCACGATGGGCCTGGCCGAGGACAGCATGCCAGCGGAGAACCCCGCCGCTCCTCCGCCTGGTGCAACGTCGCTGCCCCGTGCCTCCCTCCCGGCGAGGGCGGCAACGTCACCTTCGCCGTTTCCGGTTGGGCTAGTTCCGGCCGCCCAGGCGTACGCTTCTTCCGTAAGCACTCGTATGAGCGCTTATGAGGAACTCCCTGGGCACCACCTACGCTCTGCCCTTGACCTCATCGCGTCCACGCCGGCTTCTGATTACCTGGACTCTACTGAGGCGTCAGGAACAGAACCCCGTGTGGCCGCTTCCCCACGCCGCAACCCCGGTAGCAGCCCACAACGAACACATATCCCCCCGTCGTACTATTATTTCGGCGCCCCTGACTCCAACTCGGCTGATGACACCTACGATCCGACCCGCGAGTGCTTCAACGTCGATGTTGAAGGCGCATCGGATTCGCAGGAAGAACAGCCGATCGGAGGAAGGCACATGCCCCCTCATGACGGGCACCCTGCCGGGCAAGGCGAGGCTCAGCTCCTTGCGGATCAGGGGGCGCAGCTCGACCAAATCCGCGAGTTGCGGGAAAGGCTCGACGAAGAACAAGAAAATCTGCGTCTACTCCAACAAACTCTCGAGCATGAGCGTGCGGAACGCGTGCTTGGCGGGAGAGCTCGCGAAAGAGCTCGCGACGTCAACCGCCGCATCGACGAGGACCGGATGACCGATCCCCCGGTCTTCGCTCGAGCCAGCCAGAATGTCGTCGCCGCCGCCATGCTCCTCCGCAACATGCCCGAGCCATCGAATTCCGAAGCGCGCCGGGCTCGAGATGAGATCCGAGAACTCCTGGAGACTGCTGCCCTGCAGCAGGCCGAGAGCTCTGCCTCGAGGCGACGCGAACCCGCCTCGGAGCGGCTCGCGGAGCCCTCTCGGCGAGAGAGAGAGGCCTCGGTTCATCCCGAACCTGCCCGACGAATCCGGATGGTTCCCGCCCCTGAGCCCGTCGCACATGACCAGGGACCTCGAGACACCCGTGGCAACATCGTCGAGCGCCGCACGCGCAAGCACGGTGACGGTGTGGCTCGAGGCTACCACGTGCACAGGGGCGGGCGCTATGACAGTTTGGAGGATCGCAGCCCTTCGCCCGAGCCTCCGGGCCCTCGGGTCTTCAGCAAGGCAATCCGTGAGACGCTACTCCCGGCGCGGTTCCGCCCTCCCACGACTCTCGCCAAATACAACGGCGAGACCAAACCCGAACTTTGGCTCGCCGACTTCCGCTTGGCGTGTCAGTTGGGCGGGGCCACCGACGACCGAGTCATCATCCGCCAGCTCCCCCTGTTCCTCTCCGACACCGCTCGAGCCTGGCTCGAGGACCTGCCGCCCCAACAGATCCACGACTGGGGCGACCTCGTAAGGGTGTTCGAGGGGAACTTCAAGGGAACTTACATGCGCCCCGGCAACTCGTGGGACCTCCGGAGTTGCAAGCAGAAGCCAGGTGAATCCCTCCGGGATTACATTCGGCGTTTCTCCAGGCAACGCACCGAGCTGCCCAATGTCACCGACTCTGATGTAATTATGGCCTTCCTCTCGGGCACCACTTGCAAGGAGTTGGTCCGAGAGTTAGGGCGTCACACCCCGCTCACTGCCAACGGGCTGATGGACATCGTCACCAACTTCGCCGCCGGCGAGGAGGCAGTTGGTGCCATCTTTGGCGGCGAGCAGGGCACTGGCAAGCAGAAGACCGACGATCCTGCGAGCTCCGCCCGAGGCTCCAAAAGGAACAACCGCAAGAAGAAGAAGGGCCAGCAGGGCAAGCTCGAGGCCCCGGCCGACGAGCTTGTCGCTGCTGCCGAACGCAAGAAGCCTCGAGGCCCCCCCGGCGGGGGCGTCTTCGACAAAATGCTCAAAGAACCGTGCCCTTACCACAAGGGGCCCACTAACCATAACCTCGAGGATTGTCATATGCTCCGCAGGTACTTTGAGGGCGCTGGCAACAAGGCCGCCGACAAGAAGGAAGACCCAAAGGGTGATGGCAAGGAGGAGGGATTCCCCGAGATCCACGACTGCTTCATGATCTACGGAGGACCCTCGACCCGCCTCTCAGCGCGCCAGCGCAAGCGAGAGCGGCGTGAGGTCTTCTCCGTACAGACGGCGGTCCCTCGCTTCCTTGATTGGTCCGCGGTGGCCATCACTTTCGACCGTGATGATCATCCGGACTACATCCCCAATCCGGGGGTCTACCCACTTGTCGTTGATCCCGTCATCGCCAACACGCGCCTCACCAAGGTACTCATGGACGGCGGAAGCAGCCTCAACATTATCTACTCACAAACCCTCGACCTCCTGGGGGTCGAGAGGGCGCGCCTGCAACCTAGCGTCGGGGGCTTCCACGGTGTCGTGCCAGGGAAGCGGGCAGAACCCCTCGGACGGGTCGATCTGCCCGTTTGTTTCGGCACACCGGCCAACTTCAGGAAGGAGACCCTCACCTTCGAAGTGGTCGGATTCCGTGGGACATACCACGCCATCCTCGGACGCCCGTGCTACGCCAAGTTCATGGCCGTGCCAAACTACACCTATCTCAAGCTCAAGATGCCCGGCCCAAACGGCGTCATCACAGTGGGGCCCTCATACGAACATGCCTACGAGTGCGACGTCGAGTGCGTCGAACACGGCGAGGCGGTTTTGGAATCGGCAACCTTGGCCGCAGACCTCGACGGTCTCGCCAACGAGATTCCCGATCCGAAACGCCACGCCGGCAGCTTCGAGCCCGCGGAAGACGTCAAGCTCGTGCCCCTCGACCCCGCTGATCCCAATGGGAGGGCGCTGAACGTCAGCGCCACCCTCGACCCGAAATAGGAAGCCGTGCTCGTCGACTTTCTCCGCGCAAATGTCGACATTTTTGCGTGGAGTCCCTCGGATATGCCGGGCATACCCAGGGAAGTCGCCGAGCACGCCTTGGAGATCCGGGCCGGGTCCAAACCGGTGAAGCAACGCCTGCGCCGCTTCGACGAGGAGAAGCGCAGGGTCATCGGCGAAGAGATCCACAAGCTACTAGAGGCCGGGTTCATCAAGGAGGTTCACCATCCCGAATGGCTAGCTAATCCTGTATTAGTTAGGAAAAAGAGTGGGAAGTGGAGGATGTGTGTAGACTATACTAGTTTAAATAAAGCATGTCCGAAAGTTCCCTTTCCTTTGCCACGCATTGATCAAATCGTTGATTCAACTGCGGGATGTGAAACTCTTTCGTTCTTAGATGCCTACTCCGGTTACCATCAGATAAAAATGAAGGAGTCCGATCAGCTCGCGACTTCATTCATCACCCCTTTTGGCATGTATTGCTACGTTACGATGCCCTTCGGTCTCCGGAATGCAGGGGCAACGTACCAGCGATGCATGCAACACGTTTTCGGAGAACACATCGGACCAACCGTCGAGGCATACGTCGATGACATCGTAGTCAAGACCAAACGAGCCGACAATCTAATAAACGACCTCGACGTCGCCTTCAAATGCCTTCGAGCAAAGAATATCAAGCTCAACCCAGAAAAGTGCGTTTTTGGCGTCCCCCGGGGGATGCTTCTGGGGTTCATCGTGTCCAAGCGGGGCATCGAGGCCAATCCAGAAAAAATCTCTGCCATAACCAAGATGGCCCCCATCCGAGATCTGAAAGGCGTACAGAGGGTCACGGGCTGCTTAGCGGCGCTCAGCCGTTTCATTTCGCGCCTCGGCGAGAAAGCGCTCCCTCTGTACCGCCTCTTAAAGAAATCGGAGCATTTTTCCTGGACCCTCGAGGCTGAGGAAGCACTCACCAAGCTCAAGGCCACACTCTCTAACTCGCCAATTCTCGTCCCTCCAACCCCAGGAGAGCCGCTCCTACTCTATGTCGCTGCGACATCACAAGTAGTCAGCGCAGTCCTGGCCGTCGAACGGGCCGAGGAAGCTCATGCCTTGCTCGTCCAAAGGCCGGTCTATTTCATTAGTGAAGTGCTCTCAGAAACCAAGGTCCGTTACCCCCAAATCCAGAAACTGCTTTACGCTGTCATCTTGACACGGCGTAAGCTCCGACACTACTTTGAGGGCCACCCAGTTACTGTGGTTTCCTCTTTCCCCCTGGGAGAGATAGCCCAGAACCGGGAAGCTACGGGAAGGATCGCCAAGTGGGCGGTCGAGCTCATGGGCGAGACCCTATCCTATGCGCCGCGCAAAGCCATAAAGTCACAAGTGTTGGCAGATTTCTTGGCTGAATGGACCGACACCCAGCTCCCTCCCACACAGCTCCAGGCCGAGCTCTGGACCATGTACTTCGATGGGTCTTTGATGAAAACAGGAGCAGGCGCGGGCTTGCTCTTCATCTCGCCCCTCGGAGTTCACATGCGCTACGTCATCCGGCTCCATTTCCCTGCATCCAACAACGTCGCCGAATACGAGGCACTCGTCGCGGGGCTAAGGATCGCCATCGAGCTCGGGGTCCGCCACCTTGATGTTCGAGGCGATTCCTAGCTAGTGATCGACCAAGTCATGAAGAGCTCGAGCTGCCGCGACCCCAAAATGGAAGCCTACTGCCAAGAGGTACGACGCCTCGAGGATAAATTTCATGGCCTCGAGCTCAACCACATAGCACGCAAATATAATGAGGCCGCTGATGAGCTCGCAAAAATCGCGTCAAGTCGAACTACGGTCCCACCCGACGTTTTCGTAAAAGATCTCCAAAGGCCATCCGTCGACCTTGGGTCGGACGGAGGGGTCGACGGGTCGTCACTCGACCCCCCACCTAAGGCAGAGGCCCCCTCGACCGGGGCCGAGGCCATGCAGGTGGAAGGATCGACCCCACCATCTGACATCGAAACTGATTGGCGCGCACCATACCTCGACTATCTTATCCAAGGAGACCTCCCCTCGAGTAAGACCGAGGCCCGACGGATCGCTCGACGGGCCAAAACCTTTGTGATCATTGGTGACAGCAGGGAGCTGTACCGCCGCAGCCCTACGGGCATTCTCCAACGTTGCATCACAAACAAGGAAGGCAAGGACCTGCTCAATGACCTGCACTCGGGGGCTTGCGGTCACCACGCTGCGCCTCGAACCCTCGTCGGAAACGCTTTTCGACAAGGGTTCTATTGGCCGACCGCGGTCTCCGACGCCGTCAAGCTAGTACGCTCCTGTAAAGGTTGTCAGTACTATGCAAGGCAGACCCACCTCCCGGTACATGCTCTACAAACCATTCCCATCACATGGCCATTTGCCGTTTGGGGACTCGACCTCGTCGGACCGCTCAAAAGAACTACTGGTGGCTTCACCCATTTACTTGTCGCAATCGACAAGTTTTCCAAGTGGATCGAGGCTCGTCCCATCACCAGTATTAGGTCCGAACAAGCTGTGATCTTCTTTACCGACATCATCCATCGATTTGGGGTTCCGAACTGCATTATCACTGACAACGGCACCCAGTTCACTGGTAAAAAGTTTCTGGATTTCTGTGACCACCATCACATTCGTGTGCTCTGGTCGGCCGTAGCTCATCCAAAAACGAACGGCCAAGTAGAGCGCGCCAATGGCATGCTCCTACAAGGCCTAAAACCCAGAATTTTCGACAAGCTAAGCAAGCACGGCAAAAGATGGGCCGCCGAGCTACCCTCGGTCCTGTGGAGCCTGAGAACAACGCCGAGTCGAGCCACGGGGTTCACTCCGTTCTTCTTGGTCTACGGATCCGAGGCTATGCTTCCGACTGATATAGAATACGGATCCCCAAGGTTAAAAGCCTACAACGAAAGAAATAACGACGCCGCAAGAGAGGACGCCCTCGACCAGCTCGAGGAAGCCCGAGATGTGGCCTTGTTGCATTCTGCCAGGTACCAGCAGAGTCTCCGACGCTACCACGACAGACACATACGCAGGCGTGACCTCAACGTCGGCGATTTGGTGCTACGTCGGAACCAGAACACCAAGGGACGCCACAAACTCACGCCACCATGGGAAGGACCGTACATCATCACAGAAGTACTAAAGCCGGGCACCTACAAGCTATCCAACGAGAAGGGCGAAATCTTCACCAACGCTTGGAACATTGAACAGCTACGTCGCTTTTTTCCTTAGAAAGCCTCGAGGCCTTGTATTTCCTTTTTCATCAATAAAGACTACAGCAATGTTCAAACTTTCGTTTCACAGTGAGGAAGGATCGACTCTGCACTCCCAGAATCGACCCTCCCTCGGGGGCTACAAGGGGGGAACCCCCCAGTCCCTGAAAAAAAAAAAAAAACTTGTACTCTCTTTTAAAATTTAAGAACCGCTTTTTCCGATCGACTTCGCTGCAAGAGCACCCTAAGGTGCGAAAGGACCCTCGAGCCAGGAGTACCACCTAAGCCTCTGGGGCTACGGTACCTCCACTCACCCCTCATGCCTTCTAGGGGCGCAACCGCACGCTAAGTAGGTCTTATAACGGTTCTTAACTTTGAAAGAGAGTAGCACACTCCCTGCCGCTTAGGTTAGTTTCTCACGCGATCTACAAGGCCGCAAGAGCACCCTGAAGCTCGAGGGCAGTCGAGCCGCGAGATCGCTTACGCCCCCGAGGCTACGGTACCTCCACTCGCTCCCCACGCCAAAGGGCGTGACTGCGCGTTAAGTAAATCGTATGAGAACACAACCCAGGCCGAAAGGGAAAAAAGGCTCGAATAAAACTAGATTCGTCACAAACTAGTTTAAGTTTTGAGTTCTTAAGGCCCCCAGGGCCACCACGATCAAAATTCAAAATAACTAACTTATTACACGGGCCTCCGTGCCCAGATTTGGCTCACAGGCCTTCGTCGTCAGCGGGCGGCACCACCTCGGGCTCGAAGAGCGAGGCCAGGCGGCTCCCAGGCCCCTCCGCGGCTTCGATCAGGTCCAAGCAGGCATCTGCGTTCTCCGCGTCCGTCCGCTCCGGGTCTGTGATGAAGCCGTCGGCGACGAGCTCCATGTCGAACACAAAACCAGAGCGAACGACGGCCAGTGCCCTCTTTACGCCGTGGTGGAGGCTGTCCCGTATCTTCTCCCGGGCAAAATGACCTAGCGCGGCCATCCGACGGATGAAGCAGTTCCCTGGGGCGTCCTCTCCGGTGTCGGCGTCGGGTCCGACCCCCAGACCGTTGCACACCGTGGTGATCGCGCCCTCGAGCAACTGGGTCCTCCGGGTCTCGGCTTCCAGGAGGCTCTGCAGGGAGTTCGCGGTCGAGTGGGCCTCCTGGTTCTCGCGCTCCAGCTCTGGAATACGACAAGCTAACATTAGCGCCCAATACGACGCACCGACGGCATAACTACAACAGATTGTACTTACCCTCGACGTGAGTCTTCAAACCCACGACCTCGTCGCCGAGCCCCCCGCACGTCCGTTCGAGCCCCAGGA